>APFE030988488.1:0-59565 GCA_000404065.3 Pinus taeda
CCCCCATACTTAAATTCAAAAAGAGTCAAGGGATCTCTACTTGAATGGTTCATGAGGCACAATACTTGCTAAGGTTTTGCAAATGGGGTAGCAAGCTAAGTGGGCTTGATTGTGGGAAAAATTCCACAGTTAAGCGCGCTTGAGCCAGAGGAGTTCTGGGATGGGTGACCTCCTGGGAAGTCCTGGTTACCGGGTGCAAGCCCCGGAAGTGATGATTGATGCTATGTGATTTGTTCTCCACATTTTCACTAGTTTCAATCCCACTTCTTCACCCTTGTGAGCATCACCCGATGCAATGAGTGCTAAGTGAGCTATTCAAAAATCATGAGAAATTAGTCAGTGACGACTACCTCTCATGGAAATGGTCATACGTTTGAATGACTTACTTACGCAGTTGAATCCCAAAATGATATCTAACTTCTTACTTGCAAACGCTATAGGGTGATCCAACTCTCCCTCACTGGCCTATGTCAGTACTGCTCCAAGTGCAATACATGATGCATCCAAATGCACATGAAATTCCTTCTTCCAATCCAAGAAGACTAGGATCAACGCATTAACCATATTTTCCTTTAATACACCTAGGCTTCGCTTACATTCTTCATTCCAACAGAATGTAGCATCCTTCTTTAGTAGCTTCTTCTTCGGCGTGGTAATATGGGCATAACTCTTGATGAACTTTCTATAGTATCCTGTATGCCCCAGCATTGTGCATAGTTGTTTCACACTTCTTGGTGCCCCCAAATTAATTATAACTTCTATCTTAGCTAGGTCCACCATTAATCCTTGTCTACATACCACATGGCCTAGCAAGATTCTGAAAGGAACGTAGAACAAACATTTCTTCAAATTGAGCTCAGTCTGATACCTCAATCATGTATCTAGCATCAATTGTAGGCTAGCTACAGGACGCTTCAGCAGCACAAACAAGTCCAATCATCGAAATATACCTTCGGAAACTTATGAATGAATTCCTTGAATGCCGTAATGACTATGCGTGAAAATATTGCCAATGCGTTCTTTAGTCCAAAAGGAATTATAGTATACTGAAAGCATCCCCATTCAGTTGTGAAGGTTGTCTTACTTCTATCCTCTGATGCGATCTTGATATGATGGTACCCCAAGAACCCATTAATGAAAAAATATGCTTCCTAACCTCCTACATTATCCAACACTTCATTGGTGAATGAAGTCAGAAAAGGATCATGCACAAAAGTGTCATGCAGCTTCCTGAGATCTATATTCATCCTTCTGCTTCTTTTCCTAAACTACCATAGGACTTACCCAGTCAGACTCCTACATTGGTTCAATGATTCTTGTCGCTAACATTTTGTCCAAATATAAGCGGACCCTTTCTTTGTACTTAGGATTGAGGTGATATGGCCTCTTCTTCACAGGGTTCACGTCTGGTTTCAATGTTATCCTCATTAGTCCTAAATTTCCTATTATCCCTTTCAGGTCTCAAAACTTTGTAGGGAACAATTCCTGGTATTTGCAGAGAAACTCAGCGACCTTATCCACCATAGCATCATCCCAGTAGTCCCCTATTTTTGCAAACTTCGGTGTCACCTCTATCCCAATATTCACTTGTCTCGTTGTCAACGGCGTGGTGATATCTGGATTTTGTATCTACAACCCCTCAACTTCGTAGTGTCCTTCTATTTCCAGGATATTAATGTTCCTCGGATCCGTGTCTTTCTCTTCAGTGGTCACATTGTAGAACCCTAGTCCACGGTGCAACTGGGTGGTCCAATCTGGTTGAATTAAATCGAAGGGATCCTGCGATATTTTGAAGATCGCTGCTTTGACCTCTTGCAACACTTCATCAATGCACTCAAATCCATATTCAAAGCTAAATGTCATAAAGAATCCCTGTCTCAAAATATGCCATTCATCCGTTCCATGGCAAAGCTCTGCCTCCAAGTACCAATTCATAGGAATTACATCCAAGGTGTGATAGAACAGATGCACCGACTCTGGTTGTGGTTTTGATCCATAAGCATTGGTCCATTTGGCTAAGTGATCACGTGGATCACTCCTTCCATCATATTTCTCTATCAATCGTACCTTTGGGTGACCAAACCGCACCTTCATCATTCTTCTATATTTGTGCCATCCATCGAAGTTGTCTTTATGCGTACCCCACCATCTTGCAGGCGTAGCACCAAGTCTAAGGCTTGGAAGTGATGTTTCTCTAGCACTTCCCTTTCAAATGCATCCAGAAATTTATCCACATCAGTTAAACCATCATAGTAAGGTAGACTTCTTACCTCCAATGATACGCAGTGCAGTGATTTGGTCATCATGTGACAGATTAGCATAGACACTTCGTGCAATCGATTATTTCAGTGTTCCAATTCCTCATCCAAATATGAGGTACAAGATATCTCGCGGTCCCATGCAATATGTCCATCAGCTGTGGGATTCACCTAGTCTTAATCTCACATCATTATCTTATAAATCTAGTCCAAATCATCATCGCTTTCGTAATTGCGGACTGGTTTAGTGTAGCGTGGTCCTTCTATAGGGTCCAACGGTACTACTACACAGAGTGATTTTCTTTCAAATGACATCATTGCTTCTTCAAATTTATCACCCCATTCATGTCAATAGCTTAGCTGATCCCAAGGAGCACGGGGTCGGGATTGCTATCATCCACAATCTATATCACTTCAAAATTAGTCAATGTGCCCGTGCCTTCAATATTGATTGTCACTCCCTATAATCTTCCCATGGGGATAATATTTTGTTGATTCACCATCCTCAATTGAATAGGATACCATTGCAGCGTAGGTCTCCCCATTCTCTCTCATGCTTGTTTAAGCAAAACATTCAAGTCGGACCGTAGACCCAGAATAACTTGGTCCATTTCATATTCTCCTATTTTCACGGTGTGCCTCATCTCACGTCCTGTTCTTTCCTTATGCTTACCAATTTTCCTTACCAAGCACGATCCCTTGGGAGTATTACCAGCACATTTATTGATCAACTCCTGTAATCCGTTTATGGCCTTGCTATCTCGTAGCAGCTTCATACAGGTCTCCAAAAATGTAGTAAGCATGGATGGGTCCATTTCTTCAGACTGCTTATCCTTAATTCCTGAGGTAGAGGCCTCAACGAAGCTTTTATTTTATTCCATGAAAGTTTCCTTCGCATGCTCCAAATCAAATCCAACCTCCTTCTTTGGAGCTTTGTGGACCCATTCACCCTCTTCAGGCCGCTTTCCCTTATCTTCACAAATTTTCATTCCACTTTGCAACACAATATTCACATTGGGGTCTTCTTCTCAAGGTTTAGCCCTCATCATCTATAGGTTCTGGGTAGGCTGCTGAGGCTGCGCCACTTTTTCATGTATCTTACATAGTAATACATGGTAGTTTTCTATGCCATGGTAAAATTGAGTGTAGTACCTACACAACAGGCATGTTGGGTTCATGCATTCTCACGCGTAGTGTCCTTGTCCCCCACAGTTGTAACAAATAACCTGTCCCTGACCTCTACCAAGTCCTCCTCCTCCTCAGCCTTGTCTACATCTATGATATCCTCCTCATGCTCCCCTAACACCTTGATTCAGATGGTGAGTTTCTTCCTACACTCTATATGCGGGTGTTTTATCCATCATTACTCATAACTACAACATTTACGCTCATCATGACCCACCGATTGACAGAAGTTGCAGAAGAGTTGTTGTGGTGTGTGTACAAATTTATGCAACAGGTGACAATTGTTTGTCACATGTTTTCTAGCTACCCAACGGATAGCACACCATAGTGTGGGCCCTATACTCGGCCTTGCTTGAGCTTCTGGCCTCAGAGGCATCGAGCCTCTTGCTGCAACATAATTTGTAAAGACTAGACAGTGATCTTTGTCAGGCCCCTGACTTTTTCATTTTAGGCAACAAACTTCTTTCCGCACCTTTGGCTGAATTGCTCTATCCTTCGTGAGGCTTTGAAACTCTAGGCAAAGTTTCTGCAACTGCACGTGGATCTACTAAACTCCCAAATTAGCATCTTGCATCAGTGTCTCATGCAATGTCATCATAATCTCCAGGGGTTCCACCTAGATCCCAATCCTTTGTTGTGATAAAGAAACCCTCAGATGAGGCATGAGTGAAGCCACAAATCATTTGCGGTGCTTCCCATCTGTAAGATTCATGCTAGCTTCATGGATCGTGCACTTTAATCTTTGATCTAGATCTGAGGGTGTTTCCCAGGCTTCATCATGATTTCCTTGAATCCCATAATTGATTGTGCTTCAAACATAGGCCTACTGAATTCCTTATTCAACATCTGAATATCTGCTAACGAAGCCATCGGGTGAACAACACAATACTTAATGTACCATGTCAGTGCGCATTCCTGTAAAGCAGTGACCAACATTTCTTTCTTTATTTGATCATCTGTTATACGCTAAGCTTCCCATATATCCTTCATGATGAACCAAAACTAGTCCAGATCCTCATTTCCCGAACCCTTGAAAACAATGAACTTTACTGCATTCGCCATATTAACCGGTGGCTGAGGTGGTTGGGGTGTAGGTGAAGTTGTATGCTATGGAGGTGAATGCGGAGGTGGGGTGGGTGGATGGGGTATTCGCGGGAACCCTAATCTTATTAACTAAACAACGCTCTATAGTGAAGCCTATGTTGTTTCCTCGTCATCACTAAGAGGAGGTTCGATCAGTGGGCTATATTCAGGGCATATTCTCCCTCTATCCCTAAGGATCTTTCCACTTCGTGTATCTCCAAACATCAACGTAACTGCATAACCTGATTTTCACACAAGAGTATCTTAATTCAAGTATTTAAAGACCTTAAATACTTACCTCTTGGACCCTTGAAGAAGGGGTGCTCTACTTCATTGTAACTGACCAAAGTATCGATTGGAAACTTTTTCATGAATCCCACTATGATATGATCAAGCCAGCGATTGAAAACACATGCGATCTTATCTTTAGAGGCTTCTAATCTCCGCACTAACATCGGGGTCCACACTCTCAAACCGTCAAGCCTCCACCTTCCTTGGTCGTCTACCAATTTAACGATCCACTCATATAACTAAACTAGGATGGAACAAAAGAATATTTCATATATCTCTATGTATAGGTATCTGTCCAACCACTGTTCTTTCGAAAATCGCAAATTTTTATTTTCTTGCACAACGAATTTGTGGATATTTCTATCTAATTAGTCTTCAATTTCTTTCTTAGTCAGATTGTTATGAAACCAGCTCAAGAAAAAGATAGAAAAGATAGATCAATGCCTTAAAATTCAGCCTTTTCGAGGGGGCAACCTCCTTTACATTACATAAATGAACAATTCTTGGATGATACAAATGACAAAACCTCCTTTCTATATATAGGAGTCTAAGGAGTCACAATATAACCCAAACGACCTAACAATAATAATATAAAGCCACAAAAATAACAATAGAGGGATTCTATGGGGCACAGTAATAACAATATGGGGACAATAGGGGCACAACAATATTAATAAGGGGTACAACTACAATAGTAATGGGGTAATCACTAGTATTATAGGAACCCAACAAATGCACTTGAGTCATTATATAATGTACTTGTAAAAAGAATAAAGAAAATAATTTTTATTATTGTAACAATGACTTATTAAAGCATGGGTTTCATGCTTGGGTCATCATTATATTAGTCAAAGTCCCCATTGTGGACTCCTAGGATTAATATTGAGTTTATAGACTCATTGTATATTCGAAGAGACCCTTCTTGGGCTTTCGAATGATGTAAAAAGGTTTTATATCAAGTCAAATATGGATTGTGTGTCATCCATATAATGTCGACCTAAGGACCCCCATTTGACCCACCAGAAGCCTATATATTGAAGGAGGTCGAAGTCTTTTGAAGCACTCACTCTCAAGGAAGTTTGATATCTCAAGAAGAGATGGAGAAGTGTCAAGCCTATTGTGGGGAGGACAAAAGAAGTGCGATTTTGGGGGAATCTCTAGATAAGAAGAAAATCAAGTTTTCGGTGCCTCTCTCTCTTTGTTTCGTGGTCTAAGTTGGGAGATCGAGGTCTCCTAAGATTACGTTGTTGCCGAAAGCTACTACCTAGTCGAAGTTGTTGGAAGGGGTTGAAGATCTTGGAGGCTGACATGGTGTGGAGGGAAAGTCTGGTCTTGGTGTAGGGTAAAGAGTCTCAAAGAATACTATTGAAATGAAGAATGATCTTGACTTGGTTTTCCCCTCGAGTGGGGTTTTTCCCTAACATGTGCCTATATCTTGTGTCTCTTGTTTTATGATCTTCATATATGTATAATTGTTTGATGAAAGATAAGATAATAAAGAAGTAAAATAAGCCAACACACTCACAAGTCATTATCAAGAAAGGAGAATCGAACCCTAATATAATATACTTGATTTTCCAATGCTAAGGAGGTCGAAATTTGATGCCCTAGTAACAAACTTCAAGCATTTATCTAGCAAAGGAATAATGGAAATTTATGGGAGAGATACTAGGAGATCACCACTAAGATAATTCTTACATGTCATGTATGAGTAATGCATGCAATATTCATATAGCCAACATTCAATTAATCTTAAATACAATTAGGGCACAATTTTAACATGAACTCGAGTCAATCATTCCATACATTAAACATAGAAAAATAGATCTTTAACAATCAAAAGTACTTATAAGGTAATATACAAGAAATCCATCCATTAATCCAAATGATAGCTCCAAAGAATGTCCAAAAATCAGCTCCAAACATCAAAATTCATCCAAGATCCAATATAGTCCACAAAAGAGCAAGTGTGAGTTTCCTCTAAGAGTCTGAATTCCAAATGTGATGATGATAAGAGATCAAATGAGGTCTCTCTAGTATATGTGTGTTTTAACATAACCTATTTTAGCCTACAAGCCCCTCTAATAATAAAGTAATGTGCAAGGCCTACGTCACAAGCTGACCTAGTATTTTTTACAAACTTAACTTTATCTCTAGGGCTGACATTGAGTCCTTTTGGTGCCATGACAAGTGTAGAAGACCTCTAAATTAAAGATCTAGGGGTTAGCCCCTATATCTGTAATATTCCTAACCCACAATATTCCTTAAACCCCAGCAAAAACTCCAACCAAATATGTGCAAATGATATAATAACCCAGAAGTGATAAAATAACAGGAACAACATATAATAATGTAAACCGGAAATATAAGAAGATACACAAGAAATGCAGCGAGAAATGCTAAGCCATTTTATTATACTGAGCAATAAATGAGTACAAGAGGTGATTAGACAGATGGCACCTCGGCTTGCACAAGGAAAGTGAAGAAATACTCTTAGAATGAAAAGAATGGCCTCTCTGCGTGGATGCTGTTGCTGTTGCTGCTAGAAAACAAATGATGATTTGGGGTTGCTCCCCTCCTCAGAAAAAGTTGAAACTCTGGATTCCGGCTCTACTCAAGAAACCCAAAAAAACCCAAAAAGCTTTCCTAGAATTGCCTCACACTGATCTGCGTCCCAGCTGCTGGGAAACTGTTGTGCTGTTGCTACTATTGGAAATCAAATGAGGATTTGGGGCTACTCCCCTCTTCAAAAAAGGCTGAAACTCTATAATCAGACTCTACTCAAAAAACTCGGAAAAATCCAGAAAGCTTTTCTGAAATGCCCGACCCCCGAAAATCACCCCCTTGGGGTTCTGCGCAATTCCTCAAAGACGATGATGAAACTGCTACTAAAATGCTAATGAAAATGCTGCTGAAATACTGATGAATCTACTATTGGAATGCCAATGAAAATACCTTGCCCGAGCAGGCACTCAAAGTCCCCTGGGGCTAAGGGTGAGATCTCCGAACGGAGACACTCAATGCACTAAATAGTGCTACAGACTAGCCAAAAAGCCAGTGTGCTCTAAGTCGAAATGACTATCACAAACGTTCATAACCAAAATGATCCCAAATGAGAGGGTTCCTCTCTATTTTATAGCCTCTGCCTCTCACAATCCCTAGGCTCACTTTCTCCTGTGCGATCCCCTTCTTGCCATGTGTTCCTTCCCTCTTGCGCAGTCCCTCCATCTGTCTGTGTGGGCCACATTTCTGCATACCCCTTTGGCCCCCTTGGTTCCCTCTTAAGTCACAACGTTGTGCTACCTAAGAAGTGACTTTTTATTCTAAAGTGAGTTATGTGTCCCCTTCCTCATTTTTTATTTACAAATAACTATAGAAGGCAAAAATCGAACAAAATCGAATATTCCAATTAACCATAGCTAATTAGGAATATTACAGTCTCCCCCGGAAAAATGTTGCTTGTCCTCAAGCAACGGAAGTGATGGATGCTGTAAGATCTCTTCACTCTCCCAAGTGGCATCCTCATTTGGAAAATTCTTCCACCTCACCAAGAATTCCCGGATCGTCCTTCTCCGCAACCGTCTCTCCCTAGAGTCAATGATAGCCTCCCTCCGGCTGCAATACCAAATGCCCCTCATCATCCATGGGTGGTAGCTCATCTGTCACGATCACCTGCTGCCCCAATGCCTTCTTTAGGCATGATACATGAAAAATGTTATGAATCTTGCTGCCCCTCCAACTCATATGCAACTTGTCCAATCTTGCGTATCACCCTGTATGGCCCATAAAAGCGGGCTTGAGCCTCTTAGCCCCTTTCTGCTTCAACGAGGACTGTCGATCTGGCTGTAATCGTAGTTAGACCATGCCCCCTACCTCGAACTACCTCTCCACCTGACCCCTATTGGCATACAGCTTCTGCTAGTTCTGCGCTGTAGCCATGTTATACTTGAGAGCTCAAAGGATATCCTGACTCTCTTGGATCCAAATCTTGGCTCTAGGAGCTCTGCTATCACCAAACATCACGTCGACAAAAGATAAAGGATGATACCCATATAAGGCATATAATGGTGACATACCAATGCACATGTGATGCGAAGTATTATAGCAGTACTCCCCTAGATGCAGCCACTTCAGCCATGCTCACTGCTGTCCACTGACATAGTTACGCAAGTATCCCTCTAGCCACTTGTTAACTATCTCCGTCTGTCCGTCCGTCTATGGGTGATAGCTGGTACTCGGGGTCAATTCCATCCCCACCAATCGGAAAAGCTACTTCCAAAACCCGCCCATGAAACGGTTGTCCCTGTCACTAACGATGGTCTTAGGAAGACCATGTAGCCTGAAGATCTCCCTAAAGAACAACTCGACCACCTGTGCTGTTGTATAGTGTGCGGATATGGCAAAGAGATGTGAATACTTCATCAGTAAATCAACGACGACAAAGATAAATCCTTGCCCTGTACCATGGGCAACCTTGTGATGAAATCCATCAAAATACTCCCCCATTTCCCCTCCGGAATGGGAAGAGGCTGCAATAATCCTGCAGGATGGCTCATCTCTCCCTTATTCCCCTGGCAAACATCACACTCCTGGATGTGTTGGAGTACGTCCTCCTTCAGGCCCTTCCATGAGAACCTCTCCCTAATGGCCCTGTAGGTTTTGGTAAAACCCTAATGTCCTGCTAATGGGGAATCATGTGATGCTTGGAGTATCTTCTTCTTGAGCTGTGTCCCCTCAGTCAAGAAGATTTGGTCCCTGTAGTAGATGATCGCATCGACCACCCTGTACCTATCATTTGCCACCTGCCCATCCAAAACCTCACATGAAAATCTGTCCTTGGAGTAATCTACTATGAGTCGAGCCCTCCAATATGTACCCAAGCTCATAAGAGACAACGTGGCTGGTCTACGTGAAAGGGCATCTGCTACCACATTATTCTTACCTTTGACATACTCAATGTCAAAGCCATATGCTTGGATCGTACTGATCCACTTTTGCTGCCTCTCCTGTAGCTGCTTCTGCTCCAAAAAGAACTTGAGGCTATTGTTATCAGTCCTCACCCTGAACCTGTTGTCTACCAAATACTGTCGGTACTTAGCCAATGCATGCATGATGGCCAGCATCTCCTTGTCGTATATGGAATACAACCTCTCATGCGGAAGGAGCTTCCAGCTCTCAAATGCTATAGGGTGACCTCCCTACATCAATATTGTGTCGATCCCCTCTCTCGACGCATCACACTCCAAAACAAATGGCTGTGTGAAATCTGGCAATGCAAGCAACTCCTGGATAGCCTGCTCAATCTCATCCTGATAGGCCTTGGGGTGCCTATAGGGGGTCGTAATCATGGCCTGTATGCTCTGCTCAATCTTGATGGTGTGCTCCAACCCCCGATCTAGTGGCTGTCCTGGTGGAATCTCCCCAAACACTATGGCATACCGATAAAGGATAGGCTGTATCTCTGGGTGTATCGTCTACCCTGCAGTTCTTGCCTCTGATGCACACAGCTCTACTGCCCACTCTATGTCTCCCTTTCGGAAGACTGCCTCCATCCAATGACCCGAAAGAGTCTGAGGCAGATATGTGTGCTGTCCCCGTATCTTCTCATGCCTCCCTGTCTTCTCATCATCCCACTCCATCTCCAGGCTTCCAATCTGTCGTGGCCTTCCCTAGAGTGATAAGCCACTGAACACCTAGTATCATGTTGGTGTCCAGAATATCGACCATGAAAAAGTGGTCAGTCAATGTGTAGGTGCCCATCGTCACTGAAATATCTGGAACATAGTGAGCACATGTCATGGTCTGATCTCCTGGGACCAATACTGAAAACCCATCAAAGCTCTATGTCTGTATACCTCTCCGCTCAACCATCTGGGCATCGATGAAGTTGTGGGTTGCCCCACTATCAACCAAAACGGATACGCGTTAGCCACGTACTACCCCTCGTATGTGTAGTGTCAAATACTTGGGAACACCCCACAATGTTGCAAGGGCCCCTCCGGTGGGTGCAAAAGATGCACCACCTGCTGCTGGTGATGGAGGTGGAAAAGGTCCCTGTATGGCATCGATATTTCCTGCCTCCACATCCTCCTCGTCATCCTCTTCTCCACTGCTCTCGGAGAAGACCTCAATAAAATGTGCTTTACCAGCAGCACATCTATGTCCTGGTGCCCATGGCTCCTGACAAGTGAAGCACAACCGTTTCTTCTTCAGCTCCCTCCTGGCATCATTGTCAAGTTGTACTCATCCAGGATTCCCCTTTGGAGGTGGAATCCTCACATCCTTCCCCTTAGACTGGAAATTCTGTCTCTGGGGGTAAGGTGTTTGGGTCCTGGGTAAGACATCTTGTAAGTCCCCGGTCCTGCTGATAGCGTCCTAGAGCGTAGCTGGTCTAGTGGATCGGACTAGACCCCGAAGTGGCTCTACTAACCCCTCAACATACATATAGACCCTCCGTGCCGTGGAGAGGTCTGGCACCATCATGAAGACCCTCAAGAAATCTGTAATGTAGGTCTCTGGGCTCCCTGTCTGTTTGAGCCTCGTCAGCTCAACGAAACGCTGCTATGGATCCCTCCGATCAAATTGCTCAATCAGTCTCCTGGTAAACGCAGCATATGACGTCACTGTGGAGTGCCCCAATGTAACCATCCCATGAAACCAACAATCCTGGGCCTCGCCATCCAAATGCAACGTTGCCACCTTGATGGCCTTTGCCTCTGACATTTGGTTAAGCTGGAAATAAATGTCCAGCTTCTCCACCCAAGACTTTGCCGAACTGTTTGATGAGCCATCAAACGTAGGCAAGTGGAATCTACTCGTTGCACGGTGGGTGTCTCCATCATGGTAATGTTGGTACCCTCTGTGATGATTGCGGGGTCTGCTATCCCGCTGGAGCTAAACAAAATATCTGAATGAGAGGGCTTCCTTGAACTCATTCCCATAGGCCTGGTACTCTGCAAAATAATCGCCCATATGCCCGGAATCTGCCTCTTGCTGGGCTGCAGTCCTCGTGTCTACTCCTAAGAAGGTGGGCATGGTAGAGCGTGTAGGGGCATGTGAGGCCCCTTGTTGCGCAATATCATGCTACTCTGGCAAGTGATGGGATGCACCTGATCCCTCACCGATCTGAAAAACTCGTGGGCTCTCCCACTGTCTGGCCTCTACTTCCGTGAATCTTTGCCCCATCACCTCAATCTGCCTCGACAGATCCTGCATTGATTTGAGGAGCATATCCGCAAATATCTTCCCGTCCTCGTCTGCCATTTGCTCTGCGTCCACCACAGGCTCCTCCTGTTCTGCGTCCACTACCAGAACATAGTCTCCCTCTCCGTAAGTTTTCTCCAACCTACACCCAGTGCCTCTGTATCTTTGACCTCTATAATAGATATAGGGTTTTTCCCTCGGTGTCATAGATTGCTAGCTCCATAGGTTGAGCTAGATCTATGCTCTGATACCATTGTAATATTCCTAACCGAGAATCTTCCTCAAACCCCAGCAAAAACTCCAACCAAACATGTGCAAATGATATAATAACCCAGAAGTGATAAAATAACAGTGGAACAACATATAATAATGTAAACCGAAAATATAAGCAGATACACAAGAAATACAGCGGGAAATGCTAAGCAATTTTATTATACTGAGCAATAAATGAGTATAAGAGGTGATTAGATTGATGTCACCTCAACTTGCACAAGGCAAGTGAAGAAATACTCTCAGAATGACAAGAATGGCCTCTTTGCGTGGATGTTGTTGCTGTTGTTGCTAGAAAAAAAATGATGATTTGGGGTTGCTCCCCTCCTCGAAAAACGTTGAAACTCTGGATTCTTGTCTCTACTCAAGAAACCCAGAAAAACCCAAAAAGCTTTCCTGGAATGGCCTCACACTGATCTGCATCCCAACTGCTGGGAAACTGACGTGATGTTGTTGCTTTGGAAATCGAATGAGGATTTGGGGCTACTCCCCTCCTTAAAAAATGCTGAAACTATGGAATCGGACTCTACTCAGAAAACCCAGAAAAACCCAGAAAGATTTTCTGAAATGGCCCACCCCCAAAAATCACCCCTTAGGGTTCTGCGCAGTTCCTCAAAGATGCTGATGAAACTGCTGTTGAAGTGCTGATGAAATTGCTATTGAAATGCTGATGAATCTACTGCTGGAATGCCAATGGAAATACCTTGCCTGAGCAGTGACTTGAAGTCCCCCAGGGCTAAGGGTGAGATCTCTGAATGGAGACACTCAATGCACTAAACAATGCTACAAACTAGCTAAATAGCCAGCGTGCTTTAGGTCAAAATGAATATCACAAATGCCCATAACCAAAATGCTCCCAAATGAGGGGGTTCCTCTATATTTTATAGCCTCTACCTCTCACAATCCCTAGGCTCACTTTCTCCTGCGTGATCCCCTTCTTGCCATGTGTTCCTTCCCTCCTGCGTAGTCCCCTCCATGTGTCTGCGTGGGCCGCATTTTTGCGTTTCCCCCTTGGCCCCTTGGTTCCCCCTTATGTCACAATGTTGTGCTACCTAGGAAGTGACTTTTTATTCTAAAGTGAGTTATGTTCCCCCTTCCCCACTTTTTATTTACAAATAACTATAGAAGGCAAAAATCGAACAAAATCGAATATTCCAATTAGCCATAACTAATTAGGAATATTACAATATCTTAGTGCAAATAATCTTGTGGCCCCCAAATGTGGGTTTGGGGCACAAAAATAGGTCCCAAGGGTCTCCAAGTGATAAAATCTTCGTCTCTGCTCCAACGTCAAGGGCACTGAAGGTGGTGCTTGTCCTCCCATGTCTCAAAGCATGAGATAAGCCTCATTTGGGCCCTGGATCAACTACCACACCACACACACACACACACACACACACACACATATATATGCTAAGTCGGTTGGGGGAAAACTGGCCCAATTGCAACATCCCATGAATAATATAAGGCAAAGTGCGGAAGTTGTAGGCATTGAAGGTGCCCATGGCTATGAATGATGCTCTACATATGTCTGAAGTCACATGACTCTCAACGCATCACTTGTGGGTGTCAATATTTCCCTCTAGAGGACCTAGACCCCAACTAAGTTGCTCAAACCTATAGATGGAACCACTCGCCAATTTCACACAATATACAGTGCAAAAACTTTCATCATCAAGTGCATCTAAGTGAACCAAGCTTGAAAGAAATGGGCATAATAACAATTCATATGTGGTTTCTCTTCCAAAAATTGTGGCCTTAGTCACATAATGGTGTTACCTCCCTAAGTAGAAGGGGCTAATAGACAACCGTATTAGATGTTCCCAAACACCAAAGGGAAGTGACATGTCCTTAGTACACCCTTTAATCAATAGGTGTTGTGTGAATAATGATGCAACAAAAGGGGAAAAGAACTCCATAGCCAAGTTCCGTGGTCAAAGGGACCAACTATGATGGAATACCTCATCCTGGGTGTATATATTTGAGGAGGGAGCAATCGTGGATACATGAGATTCCACCCCTCTATATTTTCTTTTACTTTTTCTTGATTTTCCTTGTATTACTACTCATAGCTCGAGGAATGAGATCTTGTTTTGTATGATGTATAACAATTATTACCTCGTTTAGGATGGGGCAGTTCATCGCCCATCGGGGGTTGGGACATGCAATGGTTCCTTTTCTTCTATGAGATAGGGAAACATTGACCCGAGAACCAAGTAATGGCCATATGATAGATGTAGATCTCATGCTTGGCTTTTCCCTCGTGCTAATTTATAAGTCTCAACCATCTTTTGCATTTTGATTTTTCTTGTGGCCATCATATGATTTTTCTTTTTCTTTTAGCTACATTAACCTCCCAGGGTGCATTTCTAGGCCCTACCCAAGGTATGAGGTTGTGTTTATGCCAAATCTTGATGAATCAATGGTTAGTTGACCTAAAGAAGGAAGGTGGAATAAGGGCTCATAATGTAAGATGGAAAGTGGTAAGTATGGAATAGGGATAGATGGGACTACTCTATCTCAAATGTGGCTTGCTAAGTAGTGACCCTTCCTAAATCCATGGGCCATTAGGGGAGGTCCCACTGGACTAGGATAAACAATTAACCCCCCATTTAGGTGAGGGAACAAGACTATGACCAAGATCCTTATTTCTTCCAACTCACCCCAAAATCTGTGTCAAAATACCCAAATATAGACAATCATACACACCTGATTTCATAATGAATAAAGAAAACTTTGATCAAAATCCCACCTTCCAACATGTGCTCTTGAAAAATGGGTGAGGAAACATATGACTAATGCAAGTGGTGATATATGAATGACATGTCACATCGGCTACAAAGTGGCTCTTAGAGGCTGCCGACTAGAAGAGATGATTAAGAGAATTTTTTTCCTAGGGGTCACCCACTTTGGTCGGTAACAAGTCTAACTATATCATGGGCCTACATCCTCATCATCTAAATATTTCAACTCTACATCATGATCAACCGATCATCTTCTTTGAAGTTTGCCTTAAAATCTACAAAGTCCCAGCTAGTTACGATGTCCAATGACTACCATATATTGTTTGAGAACATGCTATAGTCTATGTATTGTTGGACGCAGCCAAACTTGGTTCAGTTTTGGTCAAAGACTCCGCATTTTGAGGAGTGGGGTGCGCGGATTCCACAAAGTTCTATTTACTGCATATTTTCTAGGGGCTTCGGGGTGGGTTAAAGCCCCTCATTTTGTAACAGGTATTGGGGTTTTAGTTCATTGTTTTGTTGATTCCATGGTATGTGGACCATGGTTTTTGTAGCAATGTAATATATTTAAGGACATGTCATGCTTTTTCGAAGATCATCACTAGATCACATCATAGAGAGAGCATAAGTTATCGAGTCTTTTGTTTTATGTTTTGGGTTTTAAGAAAAGGCTTCGTAGCTGAGTGCGCAGAGGCCTTGGAAGAGTCTACAACTGAGTGCGCAGACCGCTTGCAGCTAGGTGCACAGGTCGAGAAGTTGTATGTACTGAAAGATCTATCTTAATAAAGAAGAAGAAGTTTTGGTGAAGTCTTTTGTATCTATATTTGTTATTTGTGTTCTATCTGTTTATACGAATTAATTGCAAGTAATTGGTATGTTAGCGCAACTGTTATTGTTCTGTAATGTGTTTATATTAAAATGAATGTGACAAAGTCTGTAGTTAGAATACACTACGAAATAATGTTATGGGGATGATTAAAATATAGAAAAGTGAAGTTAAGAGCCACTCTGCACAACCCCTCTAGATTGCAGAAACCTGGTTCTACAATCACCCATAGCCACCCCAAGTGAGACTTCAAACTACTTGTAGATCGTCGCTGAAAGGGCCGGTGTCTGAGAGTTTTGTTGGTGCGAAGTACAAGCCAAACTTGGTTCAAGCCCAACCGATCCAACAAATGGTTCCGTTGTTGGGACCAAGATTTGTTTGAGGGATGTGAATGTGGAATCCATCAAAGAAGGAAATACAAGACTGGGTAGATCAAAAAGAATGAGAATTCACAGTTCTGGAAAACATAAATCCGTGATTATTGACCAAAGCCTAGTTGTACAAGTATCTCTTTATAGAAAACACGAGATATTCTTCGTGGTAGTTGCTAATGAACTATATGAATGGGTATTAAAGTTGACTGGGCATAAGACTTGTTTCAAAAACAACGAGCCTACTGCATGGATCCTAAATTGATAGAGGAAATCAAGAATACTAACAACAATATCTCAAGAGCGATTGATTTTTGGATTGACAATATCCTCGAAGGATTTATTACTAAGTTCGCAATAGACACGATTGTATCTTACAACGATTTTGAGCGAATATTTTTCAAGGGTCAACGAGGTAACTACATAAATTCTTTGAAGCTGTGGATTAAAATGCTTTTTAGAGAAAATGGCGTACTATGAATGCAGTCAGATTAATGTTTGGACAAATAGGGAATAAGTCTGAACCAAGACCGAGGTCTACATGAAGTGGAAAGAAATATAGAGTAGAAAGCGAACCAAAGAACTTTATTGAGACTGACTATAGTCCCTTGTTAGGTGGGTGTTAGAGTGAAGAAGAAGTAACCCCACAACCTCGTGGTATTCCCCCTCCCATCCTCAAGGTACATCAAAGTTAGGAGTTGAGAAAAATTAGGGCATTTTGGGATTCCCCATCCATCTACTCCCCTTACCCCCCATCCCCTTTCCCATAATTCCCCTATGCCCCTTCCCCCTCCCCCTATCCCCCTCCCTCCCCCTAATCCCCCAATAAGAAAAATGGCTGATGACATTAAGTTGCCTATCTTTAGAGGACTTGGATCAAAGGATCCTGAGTTGTTTTGGTTTGTAGCTAATGCAGTATGGAAAGAAAGACAGATCACTGATAAAGATGTAAAGAAGGTGCAAATCATCACGACTTTGCGAGAAAGAGTGCTGACATGGTACATGAAATATTCTGTGACTAATCACGCTGCTTCATTGGATGATATTAAGAAAGCGCTCGTATTATAATTCAAGAAGTAGAAATCAGAATCACAGTTGATTACGAAGCTGAAGGAAATCAAACATACGACTACTGAGTCTGTGTGGGAGTTGGATCAATGATTCAAGGTGTTAATGGGACACATAAGCTTTAACATACCCTATAACAACATAAATAATTGTTTATAGCTGCACTGATGCCACATATCAAGTTACCCTTGACGCAACAGAAGATAGTGACTCAAGCCGAAGCATTGGAGATTGCAATGAAGCTAGAAGCCTCACCATTTAGAGATACTCATGCAGGAGTACATCAAATTCAGAGTTAACTAGAAAATTTGACCTTGGAATTGCAAGATCTCAAGAAAGGTAAAGAAACCATATTAGAAGTGTGGTGTACAAATTGCAAAGAAGAGAGCCATTATAAGGATCAATGCCCTGTGTTTATAGATTACTTGGCAAGTGGAACACCTAATCCAGTAAACCTAGGATCAAGTTTGTGGTGCGAGATTTGTAGTATGAGAGACCAACATCGCTCTGAAGATTACTATTTATTACAGAAGTATGTGCATACCCCAAAACAACTGTTTTGCAACTTTTGTAAATTAGTAGGCCATGATGAGAGAAAATGTCGAAGCTATGCCTTGATGTTGGAGCGCATTGTTGATGCTTATACACTGCAAGCTAAAGGACATACACAGAAGGATCTAGGCCAACATGCTAATTGAGGAGGCTTCCAAGGATGAGGACGAGGACAAGGAGGAGGAACTAGTCGAGGGTGTGACCAGATTATCTGTTATAACTGTGGACATGCATGACACTTCGCAAGAGATTATCAGAACCATACTACAACCTGCAGTTATTGAAAATCTTTTGATCACATGATAGAATAATGTCTCGTCCTTATCATGAAGATGCAAGAGAAAAGGAACCAGTAGCCCACAAAAAATATTCAAATGATGACTGTTGACCCAAGGGAGGATGAACCGCTCATCAACATCGTAACAAGGAGTGGAGCTGCGATGAGAGACAATAAAGGTAAGAAGAAAGTAGAAGAGACATGGGCAAGAAAGACCACATAAAAGGCCCCTATGTTCCGTATCCAAAAGGAAAATGAAACGTTCATGGGAGTGAAGCGAAGCTTCATGGATGTTGGGGCTTCAACATCTAGTTTGCAACCGAAGTTAATGCCAAAGAAGGATTGCGACAAAGTATCTACTCCGGTGCAAGAATTAGATCCAAGTATTTTGAAGTCATTTTTATAGACTTGCATGAAGTTGTTGAGGAATCAGAGGGTTGTCGAAGGACTCTGCGTGTTGATAGACTCCTCCGCTGATAAAGAGATACCGTGAAGTGATATGCACACAATGAACAATTTACATCGACGCAAAAAGAGAACAGGGAATGAAATGAGATTAATTGTGTAGATTGGGGAATATGATATGGATTAGGTAATCTTGGATTTGGGATCCGATACAAAGTATTACCTAATCAAATTTGGTAGTTAATGGGAAGACCGAAGTTGCAATGGTCATCGATACAGTTGAGGATGGCCAGACAATAAAGGATTGTCCCTATGGGAAGGTTACCTGGAATCATAGTAGACATCGAAGGAGTCTGAATCATTGTGGACTTTGAAGTGATTGAAATTGTAGATGATAGCAACCCTATCTAGTGCTGCTTGGATTGGATTGGGCTTTCGATAATTTGGAAATAATCAATTTTAAGAAGAGACAATTGATGTTCGGAAAAGACAATATGAGGGTCATTTTCCATCTAGACCCCTCAGAAGGAGTGCGCTATACAGAGCCTGCCCGGGATGAGTACTGCGACGAAAATGTTGACAATGTTTATCAGATAACAACTGAGGAAGATTGGATTAATCCCACTATAGATGGAAAATTGGGCTGTGAACAGGACGATTCTTGTACTTCAAATTCTAAGGATGAATTGAAAAATAGGCAGAATATGTTATATGAAGTCTCTACCACAAAATCACTTCATTAGATAACTTCTGAGGTATGTTATCTGCCTTATTATGATGGGATCAAAGATGTAAGCTTGGGATCAGAGAAATACCAGAAGAAAATAGGTTGAAAGCTTTGGATGTAGCCTTGAGGGCTACACATGCTAGATGGTGGGGTACTCATAAAAGAAATATAATAGATTGGCAACAATGTTGAAGATTAATGTGGATCAGGTTTGGCTCAATCAACACATAAATAGAAGTAAAGTATGATGGTAAGGTTGATCCCTGAGAGCATATTTATCACTGCACTTCGATTTGGAAAGAAGTTCCAGAACAAGAGTGGGTACATGGGTTTATCCACACACTAGAAACGATTCCTATGAATTGGTATTCTTGAAACAGAACTGTGACATGGAACTACGAACTGGACAGATTTGGTTGAAGGGTTCATATTAACATTCAATTTTGAAGGTGATTTTCCGTGTATAGACTCATCTCTTCAGGTAATCAGAGCAAAGGTTTTTGAGAATGAAGCTCCATTAACTTGGCAGCATGAATGGGTTGCGCAGTTAAAAAATGCATTGGAATGTTATAATATCACTGCCAAAGAAGATGAATATCCATGCAATATTGATATACCAGAATTAGAAGAACATCACAAAGTTGTTGGAACATAACCAAAAATAGAGATATAACGCAACTAGTGAAGGATTGCAGCAGATACTTCCGCGAAGTTCATTTTTGAATACATTCTATCCAGATTTCGGTGTCCAAAGATATTAATGAGTGATCGAGGCTCACATTTCTTGAATTAGACTATTGAGGCACTGATTGAAGAGTTTTAAGTACACCATAAAAAAAAATACCCCATATCACCCTCAAGTGAATGGGACAGTTGAAGCTTTTAGTAAAATTCTGGAGAATGCACTCACAAAAGTGTGCAACCAGAATAGAAATGACTGGGATCTAAGGATTCCAATGGTGTTGTGGGCATATAGGACAACATGCAAGAAATTGACAAGCCAGACACCTCTTAGGTTGGTATATGGACAAGAAGTGGTCATGCCTAGGGAGTACATTGTGCCCAGTTTAAGAATTGCAGCCTTCACATACATGGTAGATTATGATATAATGGAGGAGAGGATGGCACAATTACTTGTTTTGGAAGAGGACAAGTTTATAGCAGGTTTTTATCAGCAAGTACAAAAAGCAAGAGAGAAATCCTGGCATGACAGGCACATTAGGCAAAAGACATTTTGGCAAGGAGATATTGTACTCTTATTTGATAGTAAATTCACGAAGTTCCCAGGAAAATTTAAGACACAATGGTTAGGACCATATATTATCAAACATGTCTCTGATAGTGGCGCATTTCAGCTCGTCAAGTTAAACGGTCAACTGATTCCAGTATGAATGAATGGTAGCGAATTGAAGGTATTTAGGGATGACTCTGTCCCTAGAGCTTCGCACTGAAAGACGAACGAAAAAGAGTCTTAGTGCCACCTGCAGTTGAAGGTGGGAACTGGACTATAAATAACTCTGCAGAAGGGGACTTTGCTGAAGAAGGCTAGTGCGCGATATTCAGGGGTATGTTGAAGTCAGTAAAAACCACGCCAAAGGAGGATTACTGCGTGATATTCAGAAGTAAGTCGAAGTCCGAAAGAATTGCGACAAAGGGTAGATTACTGCGCGATTGTCAAAGATAGCTGGAAAAATATGATCGTTGGAAGGAAAATTTTTAAAAGGAAGTTTCCATTAAAGGGTGAAACACATTTATGAAGCACAATTGGTCCGATCTAGTGCCATACCTACATTAAATGAACAAGATCTAAGCTAATCATGAGGTTTGAAATTCAAATTCGCTATAAAAGCTTTTTCCCACTCCACATTTTACACTTTGATATCTGGAGAATTCAATTTGAGAATTTGAAATCAAGAGTGAGTCAAGTGTGTTACTGTATGTCTGAGAGAATATTTGAAGAAATTGCTCAAGAAATTGCAGAGAAAAGGCTAGTAGGAGTCATGGAAGCCCAAGCTGGTCACTCTAGAGCACCAAATGTACCCTTGTCCACAAGGCACGCGTGGTTGCCGCAAAAACAAGTAGTTACAGAAGAACGGCCCAAGAAAAGACCCGAGAAGAGGCCAACTGAAGCCTCTGGAGTAGAGCTAAGAACGTCCCCAAGGAAGAAGACAACAAAAGAGCAGTGAATGAAGACCAAGCAAGATAAGAGGAAATCCATGATAACGAGGAGGAAGCTGAGATGCACCAGATGGAGACAGAGGGTGCATGAATTCCCTCTATGCTGCCTCCATATTTTCCACCAAGGAAACTAGGTGCCAAGCTAGTTAAGGACACGAAAGACACAAAGTTTGACACTTTCACACTATTGCTACAAGAAAAAGTGCCATTTGAAGGCAAAGTGCTGGGGAAAATCTTGCAATTAAAAATGGAGGATTGGGACTTTAATGACATAAGTAAATATCCGCAGTTCAAGCCAAGAAAGTATCTACACCAAGTCTATCATTTAGATAATAGAGTTACGAGGTTGGAACTGCCCCAATGGGTTGCAGGATTGTAGAGATCAAGCTTTCTAAACATGCTATACGTGCCACACTTCAGTAGAAGCACATCCAACACAGCCTGTGTTTGACAATTACTAGTATTAGTGCATGAAAGATGCCTCTAATTGGGGAAGAGGATTCCGATTGATGAGATGTTGATAAGAATAATTACTGGATTGCTCTATCAAGGGAAGGACCTCGCTAAAGAGTTCATTGGCAAGAACCAAGACAAGGAAATGACACAGACCATGAAGGACAAGTTCGGGATTATATAGAAGTTGCACGGTTATGATATCAACTCTATCAACGAACAAGGGGTGCGCTTCGCTGCACACATTTTAGCAGGAAAAATAATGAGGAAATGCAGAGAAAACGAATTCCCCACAATCATGGTTTCTTTGGCTACGCATAGCAGTGCTGGGGTTCAATTCAAATGGGTTGGGTACTTACGAAAGGAATTTTTGGAGGATTTCCATGAGGTATAGGAGGAAGGAAAAACATTTCATTTCCATGCAGATTTGGACCTCACTACAGAAGGATCCAAACATTGAGAGGATTGAATAAGAACTACAGATGAAGCAGAAGTGGAGGGAAGAGATCTTGGCAACTGCGAAGACCCTACGAGTCTCACAGAGGCTTGCCAACATCACTAAAGGGAAGAATCTCTAGAAACAGATTGAAGATCTTTGTAGGAAAGAGAAGATTTTGAGAGAGAGGAGTCAGTCATGGCATGATGAGGTCCTCCAACTTTCGCAAGTAGTAGATGAAAGGATCAGGGAGCTATGACAGAGGGAGAAAGAAGTGTTGTAGAATATTGTCAGACCAACCAAAGAGGCATTGCTAGAAGAAGTGCACCGAGAGGAAAAGAAGGTAGCATAAATAGTCCACTAGTACAATGGCGTCTACAATAGAATCACAACAAATATCAAGGGCACCGCAATTGAGTGACTCAAGACGAGTCACATGAGAGCGTTGGGGCCTTGTTGGGAACGACCTAACTTGGTCCAGTTTTGTTTAAAGACTCCACATTTTGAGGAGCGGAGTACACGAAGTCCGTGAAGTTCTATTTATTACGCAATGTCTAGGGGCTTCGGGGTAGGTCGAAGCCCTTCATTTTGTAACAGGTATTGGGGTTTTAGTTCATTTTTTTTTGAGTCCATGGTATGTAGACCATGGTTTTTGTAGCAATGTAATGTATTTAAGGACATGCAATGCTTTGTCAAAGATCATCATTAGATCACATCATAGAGAGAGCACAAGTGACCGAGTCTTTTGCTATGTATTTTGGGTCTTAAGGAAAGGCTCCACAGTTGAGTGCACAGAGGCCTTGGAAGATTTTGCAGCTAAGTGCATAGACCACATGCAGTTGGGTGCGTAGGTCGAGAAGTTGTATGTACTGAAAGATCTATCTTATTAAAGAAGAAGAAGTTTTGTCAAAGTCTTTTGTATTTGTATCTATTATTTGTGTTCTATCTATTTATGCAAAGTAATCGCAAGTAATTGGTATGTTAGTGCAACTATTATTGTTCTGTAATGTGTTTATATTAAAATGAATGCGACAAAGTCTGTAGTTAGAATACCCTACGAAGTAATTTTATGAGGATGATTAAAGTACAGAAAAGTGAAGTTAAGATCCACTCCGCGCATTCCCTCAAGGTTGCAAAAACCTGGTTCTGCAATCACCCATAGCCACCTCGGGTGAGACTTCGACCTGCTTGCGGGTCATTGCTGAAAGGGTTGGTGTCTGAGGGTTTTGTTGGTGCGAAGTACAAGCCAAACCTAGTTCAAGCCCAAATGAGCCAACATGTATCATACTATCCTACAAGGAGCCTTCACCTAAAGTTGGCAAGAATTGATCTAATTAAATTATTAATGACAACCATCCTTTGTACATGAGGAAAATGATAACTTTGTTTATGCTATTATATATGTATTCTCTCAAAGCTTTCCCGCTAGCATTATCAAAAATTGAAAATTAACATTTTAATGTCTAAGACCTTTCCTATTAACATTATCACATGTTACACAACCTACATGCTACAGATAATTAATAACTTAGACAATTATACAACCTACAAATTAATAGCAATTTAACTAAAAGTTAAAATAGAATACTTGATGCCTAGGGTTATAAATAAGTGGAAAACATCCTTAATTTTTTTTTAAACCCTAAAAATTAAACGTTATTTTCTTTGGATCTGACGTATGAGGGCTAGTTGGCACAAGGTACATTTTAGCAACATGAGATCCATTTTTTAGTTTGAAGGATCTATTTACGTGGTAGATCCTATACAAATCTAGGTGGATCCAATATCCATTTTTGGATCTGAGATGCATATCCATGGATCTAACATCAAGACTCTAAATCTAGTAACATGACTATAGATCTAACAACCGGGGTTAAGATCAAATAAATGAAATCCTAGGCTGGAAATAAACAAAAATAAAGGGAAAGAGATGATGTTTTTTTTTTTTTGGGTATTTTGGCTGAAGATTGTGAGGGACTAGTGTTTTAAGGGGGCTATGGAGTCACTATACAAATCATAAGTGAAGCTTAGTGTTTAGTATGAGACAATATTGAGGGAACTCAAAGGATTACCTCTCAAGTGTTGTCTAGGGATACTAGGTTATTTTCAAGAATGGTTGGGGGGGATTGGTTCTCTAGGAAACTTCTCTAGGTATAAGCAAGGTGATCTCAAGGTTGTCCAAGTAAAGAGGGAAGAGCCCTAGGATGTCCTGCCTTAATTCAATCGTACAAGTCTTCAGTGGTCAAAGGGGAAAGACAAGAAGACTATACCTTGAGTTACCCTTCCAAGTGGAGCAAGGTGCTATATTTTGGCCTTGTTGTAGCCATGTCCTCCAACTAACATGAAAATAAAATTGCCTAGTCTAACCCTTGAAAAATAACCAAATATTATATTGCATTGGTTTTCAGGATGGGGAAATGATGGGGATAGGGGGACACATCCTCGAGATCGCTAGAGAGAACCCCCAAAGTTTCCATGGGACAACATGTTGGGGACGACAATTACATAATAATAATAATAATAATAATAATAATAATAAATATTTAAAATTTAAAATTCACCATAAACATTTGTAGTTGCTTCAAGATTGTAAGCATAACAAGCTATACTATATTGTATTATGCACAATACTTGCACTTTTCAATTATGAAAAAGATTGAGTAATTTAAAAAAGGGTTGAATGGAATTCTACTATTGGGTGCTAGACATGAGAAAATTAGATGTAGTATAGCTTTAGAAAACTTAAGTGTAGTTGTTAACAATTTGCAATAAGGTCCAATGAGTTGCCTCTCTAGCATCTTTTCTGACTCATATTTCTTGTCAATGATGATTATATTCAAACATAAATGCATTCATTTCACAATACGTTTCACATATTTTAACAACAATGTTGAAAACTACCATAAAACACTTTGGTTCTGTAAACATATTAGATCCATATTTCAGATTAAAAAGGTCATTGAATAGGAATTTATTCAAACGTGAGTACCTAATCCCAGTCACTACTATTTGATTTTCTTACAATGCTTGAGCTTCATATGGTGGAACCATTGGACTTTAATGGCTCCTAGAAACCCATGTATAATATCTAAAATCTTAGATGACTGAAAAAGTGAGAAGAACAAGAGCAATAACCACAAACATTAGCCCTTCGGAATGTTGTGTTTCCTTTTTCCTTGACATGGAAGCTTCACTTGTTGTAATGTTGCTGTTGAAAATACAATATTTAAATCACCAAAAACCAAAATTGAAACCCATGTTTTAAGTTGCAACTTGTACAATAGATTTAGATTTAGTGCAATACAAAAATAATGTATAGGAAAAATGATCATTTTGTCCAATCATCAATGTTAGTGATTGTCAACACTAAAGATACATGCACATAATATCATTGAAATATGCTCAAAACATTCCCAAAATCTGTTTAGCACATCCTTGAAATTTTCCTAGAATGTCCTTGGGATGGCCAACAAGTCCTTGAGTCCCCAATGAAATCCCCAATAGGTTGGGAACATGTTAGCATATAAATTTACCCCTTTAGAAGGTGAAACAATTTGTAGATACGTAATAGGAAATATCAATGCAACATTTAGAAGAATTTTCGCTATTGTGTCATATGCAAACTCTTCTCTTTGTTTGGGCTAGGGTTTTCCAACCACATGGGGATCCTTAGCCTCACATGCAATGTTTTCCATGTAAATATATGAAACAAACACATAAAACACTCATGCAATGGTTTCATTTGACCAACAATTTAGCGGTTGTTACTTCCCTAGATGCACTAGGCAGAACTTGTAGTGAGCCACCAAGGTCGAACAAGAACCTTGTTCAACTTTTAAGTTCAGAATCCTTGCAGGACAACTTTATTCCTTTCTTGTAATTTTTCTTCTCTCTAGAAATTTTTTACACCCATGGGGAATTTTAATAAATGATGTTAGCATGATGAATTTATGTAAAAGACTTAACTCCCTAAGACTTAGTTATTAGGGAAGTTACTCGAGTGTTTTTTTACTTGATTAATTATTTTTTTCCTTTTAGCGATTAATAGTTTCCTAAGTTTTACACTCATACCACCAAAATTGGAGTACTTCCTAATGGCTATTCCTTAGTGTTGTTATATAAATCTATTTTCAATGTATATTACCATGTTTCTGATTATCCAGAGCCTCACGGATTTGCATTAGATTTTTCTAGGATTTTTCTTTTAATCCTCACAAACAAGAATTTTCCTTGTAAAAAGAAAGTAGTACCAAGAAGTGTCATATGCCTTAGGGATACTTATTTTCTAACTTAGAGCACCAACTTTAACTTAGTAACCCCCTTCTTGAGAAAAAATGTTAATTTATCCTCATGAAAATCAATTATTCACTCAAAAAAGGTGAATAAATAAACTCCCTATTTTTAAGTAAACATGTTTCTACTTGTCTCCACTCTCACTGAGACTCACAGTAAGTTAATAATGAGTTAGAGACAAGTTAGGGGGAGTTAAGTGATCGGTTTTAACTTGTCTTCTCACTAAGACTCACAATCAATTAATAACGAGTTGGAGAAAAGTTAGGAGGAGTTAAGTGACAAGTTTTTACTTGTCTCCAGTCTCACTAAGATTCACAGTCAGTTAATAACGAGTTGGAGACAAGTTAGGGGGGAGTTAAGTAACGTGGTGTAGGGGGAGTTAAGTGGGGTATATGGCATTTTTTCCTCTTCTAGAGATATGCATTCCTCTTTGGAAACTCCTCCCTCTTGGTCTATAAAATAAAGCACTCTCTTGTATTGCGAGTGAGGTGGGAGAAGAAGTTTGGAAGAGAGATTTGATAGCATTTGTAATTTTTCTTATGATTTGGAATAAAAGGCACTGGAGGCAAACAATGGTGTACAAGCTTTGTGAGGATGCTTAACATATGAGGTAGCCTTACTTTGTGCTTTTTTCTTTAAGATTTGTTATATGCCTTTGAAGGGGTACTGTTATCTAGTAAGAATAGATTTTTCAAAGTTGATTATTTTTTAAATATATTTGTTGTCTTACGTATTGAAATTCAAGATTATATGTGCTTATAAATTGATTGGCATATTTTCTAGATTTCATATGTGGAAAACACCTAGCTCTTAACAAAGTTTCTTGTCAATAATGTTTGTAACTATTTACAACGACCTCGATTTCGAGAAGTGGGTCATTTTGGCTAGATGCTCCCTTAACTTCAAACCATAAGAAGCAATATCCTATCGTGCCCCAACAAAAGGCTCCATTGCCCAAGGATTCTTCCTACAAGCTTCTTCCTCTTCTCTTACTTCCGAGCTAAAATCTCTAAAATATTTTATGTTTACCTTTTCTAAGTTATCATTGATATATTTGGAAAATTGTAGTGCACATTGTTTGTTATTACAACAACAAACAACAAACGTTTAAGAGAGATAACATTAATCAGGTATTTCTTGGTTGTTTAGACTAGATTTTCTCATTTTTAAAAATAAGTTTTCACTTGGAAAATTTCTGATTTTGGTACTAACTTTTGCAGGTGTTCCCAAATTCATTTGGGGCATCTTTCACCATTAGTAGTTTGTTGTTTTTTGCAATTTTGTGAACAGACAAGGGATACCTAAAGGGATCCATATCCTTACCCCTAGTTAAAAAGCGGTCAACAATCAATTTCCTTTTAATTCAAAGGGTACCAAATCTTCTAAAAGATCATTGTAATCTTGAGGGAGCTAGTGGGATTCCCCTAGGCATCCTATTCCCCCTACCCCGGTGGGATTTAGTATTTTGTCTCATTTTCATGGTTTCCTCAATTTTCTTAAAATTAAATTAAAGGAACAAACCCAAGCACCACAAAGTGTTCATTTTATTTCCAAAGGAAAAACTCATAATTTTTATTATGAGAACAAGGAATAAAATCATTCTATAGACACACAGAGTGTGTATGTGATCCTGTGCTAAAACATGTCTGAAACAAAACATATATCTGTCAAAGAAAGAGCAGACAATGAAACCCTAGGATTAAAAAATCCTCAGAGCACAAAGCATAGAGATAAAGGGCATGTGGGCTCGACAAGAAATATCGACCCAACACACAGGCCTATTAAAAAAACAAAAATGAAATTTTGGGCATGCAGACCCTCTGAAAGACCAAATAGGGAGCGAAAAATACCCAATAATATCCAACCGAAACACGACAAGATGTAAAAATAACAAAAATTGGTTCAGGGACCAATGTCAAATGGCCAAGAAATAGGCAGTCGCACCCAAAACCCAACCACTTGAAACGTGCATCATAAATAAACAAGCCATGGCAGAGACCGTGAGAGTGACAACAATCACTGAAAAAAAAGATGGAATTTGCCTAGAATGGAAGTTTTCGTCCAAAATACAGGGGAGAAAAGGCATGAAATGGAGTATTGAGCTAAAGACAGTGGTCCAAAAACCCTACGCCCTCAACTTTTCACAATGGTAGGCAAGAGCACAACTGAGATAATAACAAGCAACAAATCCCAACATCAAAAGACTCACTCGACGATGCAAAAAAAATCACAAGGCAAGAAAACACCTACAAGGAGAGAAAATCAGTGGTGGCAAGGTAACAAAGGAAATATGAGGCTCGAACAGGGCTAGATCAACTAAGATTAGCTACCCCGACCCTGCTCCCTTAACTCCCCAAAACATTCATTTTCTTACTTTGGATTTCACTTAAATTTTAGATTAGATTTCAATTTTTTAGATAGATTTTTTTTTTGCAAAGTCTTTCGGCCACCACGAGCGAAATCTTCACCTTTGGCATGATTCAAAGAGGAACTTGGGTTGGCTGGATAATTTAATTAAGGGAAACCTTTCAGATTTTATTGTGACTTTGGAAACACTTGTTGTTGACTTGAGAATCAGGGGAATGCCATGAAAGCAAGTTTCTTCCTTTTGGATCTCCAAGCGACTCATTTGTTTTTTTCGAAGGATCAAAGCCATAGAGGAAGCAAACCATAGATTAACTTTGTTTTCTTGCAATCACATGAGGATAAACATATATGCCTCTCCATTTTTCACTCATTTTAATAATTCCAGTTGAACTCAACCATAATAAAAACTACCAAGAGAAACTCTCCAAAGCATTCAACAACATACTTCATTATGCCACAATTACATTTCCGAAGGGTTCTTTTCAACAACATAAGCATTTACTTTTAGCACTAGTCTATTTGTTTATTTCCATTTGATTCTCTGATTGTCAATCATATAAATTATATGTTGTTGATTAATGTACTTTTATGCAATCAAATTAACTCCTAGAATAATTTCTTGTTTTTCTATAGCGTAATCAACCTTAATTATTTTTTTAGGGACTACCCTCCTAGATTCGCTAGGAGTTAGCCTAGACGGAGGAGTCAAAATAGAGTGACAGTAAACTCGACTTGAAACTTTCCCCCAAGGCCACACTCAGTGGATTGAAGATTTCTTCCAGGGGACCCAAGGTGTGGATTAGGTGGTGACAACACATTTTTGGCACCATTGTTGGGGATAATATTCTTAGAGATGGAATATGATTGTTTTCCTTTTTGTTTTTGCTTTCTTTGATGTATGATTATGGGTATTAGAACTTGATTCATATCATCTGGCAACTCCACTATTAAAAAAATTTACAAGGTACTCTACAAGAAGGAACTCACAGGGTTTGATAAATTTCATTCTTGAACCTAAAAAGGTTATTCGAAAGAGATTGAACAAACTTGCTTCTCGTAGACTCCTTGGTAATATCAAAGATGAATCAATCCCTAATATCCATTTTCTTTTTTGCTTAAGTAATTTTTCAAGTAGAAATGGATGATATTTATGACCCTACTGATCTTTTTTCTATTAACAATTGTCCTCATGATCTACCTGATAATGCCTTGGAGAAATTACCATCCTTTCATGGGAATAATACCATAAGTGCCAAAACTCATCTAATAAATTTTAACCTTTGTGTTAGTAAGTGGTGTAATGCACATAACCATGTGGATGTGAAGATGAAATTGTTTTCCCTATCTCTAGAGGAAGATGCTTTAGATCGGTTCATAGAATAAGATGAAAATAAGTCCACAACTATCAAACAAATCATAATTGCCTTCAATGAGAAATTGGGGGATAAGAAAAAACACCAACACTTGTTGGCTTCACTTAGCACAATAAAGAAGAATGAAAATGAGACAATGGCAGAATTTAATAAAAGATTCAATGATCTGATCAAAAGTCTTCATATATATATTAAACTTCTTGACACCTCTATTCACATTTATTATATTGAGGCCTTTAGTCGTGACGTGAGATATCAACTAAGAGATAGGGAATTGACAAGCCTAAAGGTTGCCCAAACAATGAATGTGAAAATTGATAAAAACATTCAAGCCTTGGGTAAATCAAACCTGTCGAGTTTCACAAGGGGAGATCCTTCAAATCCTTGGGAGCCTAAGAACAAAGTAGTCTATTCAGAAAATAAAGAACCATCTAGTGACCCTTTAAAAGAATTGACTCAACTAATAAAGGCCATGGAAGACAACCATGCTAGTTAGATGAGTATGCAGTGTGGAATACGTTAATTTCCATGGAAACGTTGCAAGAAAATAAGTTCCATCCCCAAAAAGCTGATAGGTGGCTAAAGAAAGGGCCTACCAAAGATTTCAGGCCAGCTAACTAGTTGGAAACCACAAATTTGGTTGAGCACCAAGATCGTCCTTTTTGCAGACTTTGAAACGAATTTCATGAAGAATCCAATTTTCTTGTTTTCTGCCAAATCGTTGATGAAGAACCTATAGGAACACGTAGCATTAGTGATGAAGTGAAGCTGCATCGAACAGAAATCCCAGAAATTAAATTAATTAAACCCCTGTTTACTGTCAAACCCCAATCTCTTGCGTGGACTCCAAATTAAGCTATTTTGCTAAAAATATTAGAACTATTTAAATTTCCTTATATATGGAAAACCTTTACTTTTACCCACAGAATCGAAAGGAAATAAAATGCCAGTTCATAACTTTCTTGGGTCCAAATTCTAAATTAACCACCGCACATCTTTCAGAGCGATATCTGTCAGATCTCGTCCATTCACAATGAATGGTTACGATCGATTCAAAACTCAATGGATTAAACCACAGTTCATAACATATCACACCCGAAATCTGGATTAAACTCCGTGCATTTTTTGACGCGATTACCGTCCGATCTGAGCTTTTCAAGCAGATGGTCATGGTTAACTGAGTTATTAACTCAGTTTTATAAATGATTGCGTCTGTTTTTGGAATTAACCTCTCCACTTATTGGCACATGATGACCGTGGCTCTGTTGGATCTATCGATCAGACGATCCTGATCTTCTTCTGGGTTTCTTCACGAATTTATCAATCAACTTGATCTTATAATGTTTCGGGTTCATTTCTTGTGTTAAGGTGTGTGCGCATTCGCCAGCGAACACTGTCGATATTCAAATAAAGACTCCACTAAAGGTTTAATTTCACACATAATTTCCTGGATTTAACAAAGATTCAGCCTATGATTAAAGAATCAAATCACATAATAAAAACCATGTAGAAACCTCTTTTAAACAAAAAAATCCTTTCTTCATTCATAACAGTATTTACATATATGTTCAGAACATCTCGTGCTCTAATCTATTTACTCCAATACTTAGCTCTCTCTAACTCTCTAACACTGTAACCTTTGTCTTCCACACTCTCCTTGTAGTCTTACATTTATAGCATACCTACATAATTATGGATTATACTAAATCCATGATATTTTCCATAATTCACTCAACTAATTCCTATTCAAGGATCTCGTAATCCCTAAGATCTCTATGAGATTACCCATATCAATTATCCCTGATATTCTCACATAGTTGAGAATATTTCACAACTGAAAACCTCACATATAGATTCCTCACTCAATCTATACAAGATTCCTAAAATACATAAAAACATCACCCCTTAAATCAACCAAATGAACAATAATATTCTAAGCAGGATGCTCCTCCATCTCACTCCTGATGTAGAAAAAAAATCATAGACTCCTGTCTATGAGGTATGTCACTTTTCTGTAGTAATGTGATAGCTACAAGTCCGAATGACTTGCTACCTCCAGGATTCCAAACTCTGTTTTGTTGATGGTCCTTCAAAGTATCAACTCCATTATGTAATTTTGCATAGAATTCCGGGAATAGTATTTTTAGAACACTATTGGATGTAACTCTCGATTTTCCATACCACACCACCTTTATTTATGGAAATACAGTCTTTTGAATTGCATGTGCAAACTTGAATATTCATTTTCCCAGTTTCCAAATTCTGGATGAGTCTCGAACTGGTTCACTGTCTGCACCTATAGCTTTTCCAGGTAACTCTGTCATGCTGAGATTAGTAAGAACTAATTATGAAAGTTCACCATCATCATCACTCGAACTGAAATTCTGTATATATGTAAAGCAATTTCCTCCACCATGCTTTAGGAGTAATTCCTCTTTGTTAATCAAATCAACACAGTTGATGTTCTCTATGGTGTCCTTTCCTCCTTTTGTTACAGTTTCTCTAGTCTCAACTTCTTTGGCTTCTATCTCTTTAGCTATTGTTCCCTTCTCTAATTGAGTTGCAAACTCAACTTCATGGAATGAAAAACAATCATCCCACTTTCCTTCAGGTTCACAAAAGACTTCTTGGTCATAACAATGGTCATTGGCTGTCTCTATAGCAACGAATTCCTTATTTATTATCATGCCTGCATTCACAGAAAAACTATCAATTTTAAAAATACCAGACCTTTTGGTCTCTTTTGATGCTTCAAGCACCAAATTCCCACCATGGAATTTTTGGGTTTCAACAAATCCTCTTTGTTGTGACTCAATTCCTATGAGTCTCTCCTTCTCCAACAAAGAAATATGTATTTGTTCAAGTCTGTTCATCAACATAGCATTCCATTTTTGTTGCAATAGATTCCACTTGACCCATTTCCTTATTCTCCATCCATGTCTTCGGTCTTCATTCTCTTTCTCTTGAAACCATTCTTGTAGTATATTCAACTCTACTCTCATCACTGCAATACTTATCCTAAGCTCTTCATGACTCATCTTACATTTATTTGAACCTTTTCTAGGTTTCTCCATGTTCATTTTCACTAATTCTTCAAATTCAAATCAATATTCGAAATTCAATAAAAGAAAATATTTACCTTAATCAAATTATAAAACTGACTCCTCTTCTTTTCCCTTTGCTTCCGCTACGCCTCTGATTTTCCTTGTCATATGCTTTCTTGGCCTCTCATAAAAACATTCATGAATTGCAACAAAACCTCTACAATAATAAGTCCTCCTTGCTACTCGATACCTCACCAAGCTTCTCTCCTATGAGCTTAGTCCTTCGGCATCTCTCTGGTTCTTTCTTTTGGAACCAATTGAGCACTCCTTGCTCTAGGATGCTGCAAATCTTCTCACCTTCCTCTGCTATTACTCTGCACAAAAATGATTAATACTAATGCTGACAAATCTACAATATGACCATACTTCACGCATAATCTTCTTCTTCTCTAATACCACTTTGATGAAGTGAAGTTGCATCAAACAAAAATCCTGGAAATTAAATTAAGAAAACCCCTATTTAATTAACTATCAAACCCCGATCTCCTGCGTGGACTCCAAATTAAGCTATTCTGCTAAAAATAACAGAACTATTTAAATTTCCCAATATATGGCAAACATTTAATTTTACCCACGGAACTGAAAGGAAATAAAATGCCAGTTCATTACTTTCTCAGGTCCGAATTCTAAATTAACCAGCGCACATCTTCCAGAGCGATATCCATCGGATCTCATCCATTCACAATGAACGGTTACAATTGATCCGAAACTCAATGGATTAAACCACAGTTCATAACATGTCGCGTCCAAAATCTGGATTAAACTCCGTGCATTTTTCGACGTGAAAACCGTCCGATATGAGCTTTTTAAGCAGACGGTCACGATTAACTGAGTTATTAACTCAGTTTTATAAATGACCGCATCCATTTTTTGGAATTAACCTCTGCGGTTATTGGCACACGATGACCGTAGATCTATTGGATCTATCGATCAGACGATCCCGATCTTCTTCCGAGTTTCTTCACAAATTTATCAATCAACTCAATCTTATAATGTTTCGAGTCCGTTTCTTGTGTTAAGGTGCGTGCGCATTCACAAATGAACACCGTCAATCTTCAAACAAAGACTCCACTAAAGGTTTAATTTCACACATAATTTCCTGGATTTAATAGAGATTTAACCTACGATTAAAGAATAAAATCAAATAATAAAAACCACGTAGAAACCACTTTTAAACACAAAACTCATTTCTTCATTCATAACAGTATTTACATATATGTTGAGAACATTTCGTGCTCTGATCTATTCACTCCACTACTTAGCTCTCTCTAACTCTCTAACACTGTAACCTCTATCTTCCACACTCTCATTGTAAGCTTACATTTATAGCATAATTACATAATTATGGATTATGCTAAATCCATGATATTTTCCATAATTCACTCAACTAATTCCTATTCAAGGATCTCATAATCCCTAAGATCTCTACGAGATTACCCATATCAATTATCCCTGATATTCTCACATAGTTGAGAATATTTCACAACTGAAAATCTCACACATAGATTTCTCACTCAATCTATACAAGATTCCTAAAATACATAAAAATATCACCCCGTAAATCAACCAAATGAACAATAATATTATGAGCAAGATGCTCCTGCATCTATTAGTGAGTATCCAGAGTAGATAATTATCGTGGGAAGAAACCATACTTTTTTCTATGGGGTAGTGGATAGAAAATATGGAGAGTATTCAAAATAAAAATAATGTGACTACTATGAATGACAATGTTACTAGATTTATGGGAGAAGCCCACACCTTAAAAAATCCTTGAGATGGCAAGGCAAAAGGGAGTGACTTATCAGAGAAAAGAGAGTAAGGATCAAAGTAAACCTCAATCGATTGTTCCCAAAGCTTTCAATCCTCCAAATTCAGATTTAAATATTGATTTGGTTGGTTGGATATATAATACTAAAGTTTTGGTTCCAACAATAGAGCTCCTTAAGATACCCTCCCAGAAAGAACAAAAAAAATTGCTAAAGCCATAAAAGTTCCTCAAGGAAAAAGTAATGATTTTTTTTAAAGGAGGCAAATGAAGATGCACTTGTCATTTTGTAGAGCATAGATTAGGTAAGGGGAATGAAAAACAACAACCTATTTTCATCTCTTTGCTAGTAAATTATTATCTTCTACATAACTACATGCCAGACTCAAGTGTCTCCTCAAATTTTATGACTAAGAGGGTCATGGAGTAATTGAATTTAAGGATATCAAGACCCTACCATAACATTTGTACCATGGAATCAAATAAAATCGAAGTATATGAATTAATAAAGGATCTTCAAGTGCATCTTGCAGTATACTTGTATATTTTAATTTTAATGGACATGATAGTCATCGATGTGCTAGATTCATGGGGTATGTTTTTTTCCAGGAAATGGGTTGCAAAATTGGGTGGTAATATCCAAATGGATCTATCATATGTTAAAATCCCAACCATTGATAACACTTGTTTCAGACTCAATAAAGAGCTAGAAAAGAAATATCAAGTTGAAAATCCCAAGAAACTAAATAATAAATTGATATATGAAACAAAGGATCTTGGAAACTATGCTATTTTATCCAACTTTTTAGCACCTTTAGAGCATAAGTTAAGGAAGAGAAGGTTGATAAATTTGGGCGTATGAACTTTGACAAGGCCTATTCAAGGTTAGGAAAGGGCGTTGGGATTGTAAGAACTTCCCCTTTATAAGAAGCTTTTCAACTTTTTTTACATATTACAATTCGAAGAAAACAATAATGTAGTAGAGTATGAAGCACTCTTATTGGGAGTGGAGATTTCTAAAGACATTGGGATCAAACTATTGAATAGAAAAAGAGACTATGATTTAGTAATTCTCTGAGTAAAAAATATACATGCATGCAAATGTGAAATATTAGGGAGGTACATAAATGTGATATGGGATTCGATGGAGCACTTTGATGCATTAGACCTAATAGTAGTCCCTAGGGAATTAAACAACAAAGAAGATGAGTTAGCAGTAGCAGATTCAACATTTCAGCATACAGAGGAAGTAATAAATGATCAAATAAAAATGGAAATTATCTTTAGACCATTTGTGCCTGATAATCTAGATCATTAATAAGTTTTCAGACATGATAAACATATGTTAAGGTTTATCAACAATATGCATGAGTTATCATATTTTAAAGCTAGTTATAAATAAGAAGGGTGAAAATATCAAGATGATGATGAGGCTAGGAAAAAGCCCACTCCTAGAGGACTTATAACTCTTGAGCGTATCTTTGATGGTCATGATAGGGATAAGAAGAAATATGAGAAGAAAATAAAACCCAATGATCACATAGAGGTAAATATTGGAACATATAACGGTCCCAAGATAATTAAAATTGGAAAGGGTACATAAAGAAGAGATAAACGAATTGACAAATCTATTAAGGAAATATAGGGATGTGTTGGCCTTCACTTATGATGAGTTGAAGGTTTATAGGGAATATGTCATCCAATACATAATCCCTCTTAAAGAAGAGTCCAAGCTGCTTAAAAAAAATCTTAGGAAAATCAATCACAAGTTGGCACCCTTAGTGCAAAAGGAGCTTCAAAAGATGTTAGTTGCATGTATCACTGCACAAACCATGCAATATTTATGGTGCTCTAATTTAGTGGTAGTCTGAAAAAATAATGGAGGAATCAGGTTATATGTTGATTTCAAGTACATAAAATATATCTTGTGAAAGGGACTACTATCTTCTTCCTAAAATGGAGACCTTACTACAAAGAGTCACTGGGTCAAGAATGATGTCCATGTTATATCACTTTTGCAGATGCAATAATGTCATATTAAAGAAAGAAGACCAACATAAAAACAAATTCACAACACCTTGGGGCACATTTGAATATTTAAGAATGCCTTTTGGATTATCAAATGTAGGTGCTATCTTACCAACTACCATGGTTTATATTTTCAAGGGCTTAATTAGAAGTATTATAGAATTCTATTAGGAAGATTTAACTGTTTTTTCAAAAAATGGGACAAGTCACATTGGTCATTTGAAGAAAATATTTGAAAGATGTTGCGAGTTTTGCATTTCCTTAAACCCAGCCAAGTCAATATTTTGTGTAGACGAGGGAAAAATATTGAGCCACATATCTCAAAAGGCATGGTAAAGATTGATCATGAGAGAATCAAAGCCACTGGAAAAATTCCTTTGCATCATACCAAGAAAGCTCTCAAATCCTTTCTAGTTAAAATAAATTTCATTAGAAGATTTATCCCAAATTTTGATGAGATTTTAAAGTCCATTCTCACACTTTTAAAGAAGGATGCAAAATTTGAGTGGAGTGATAAGGAAAGAGAAGATTTTAAAGATATCAAGAGTTCAATTACATGTCTCTTTTTTTAACTAATCCTGATTACTCCAAATATTTCCAAATTTTTTCCTTTGCCTCCAAGGAAACTTTTGCTCTAGAAAAATAATAAAGGGAAAGGGAAACCAATTGCATTTATGAGAAAGGCTTTGCATATTTCAGAGTTAAAATACCACATTATGTAAAAGAAAACCTATGCCATGGTCAAATCATTTCAGGATATATATAGGATATTCAAAGACAGTGGGATATGTACCTCACTAAACAGTAAAAGAAATATTATCCCAACAAGATTACTTAGGAGTAAGGGGGAGGGTCTCTAAAATACAAGAATACGACTTAAAAATAAAGCCCACCAAGTCGGTCACATGTCATGGCATAGTATAGATGCTAATAGAGCGAAATTAGGAGGCATTGGGTATAATAAGTCAGAATAGTTCATCAAAACCAATGGTTTCTTTAGAACTTCAAATATTTGAGCAAATTGATTGGTATGCTGATATCAATTTCTTTTGTCAAAATATTACTTGCCCAAACCATTTAGTATATCATAAAAGAAGAGAAGTAAGGTCAAAGGCATCTAAATACTATATAATTCAAGGTAGACTATGGTGGAGGAATCCTGAGGACTTAATACTTAGATGTGTTGATGAACCAGAAGCTAAGAAATTTGTGGCCGAATTCCATGCATGATTTTGTGGGGGACATTACACATCTAAAACAACAACCCATAAAATCCTTAGGGAAGGCTATTATGGGCTAAGCATTTTCGTAGATGTGCATAAGTTTGTTAGAGGTTGTCATCAATGTCAGTTATTTGCAAAGAAACAAAAACTAGCAGCCTTGTCTTTGCAACTTGTAGTACTTGACACACCTTTTCAACAATGGGGCCTGAATTTCATATGCCAATTCAAAGAAAATTCAAGTAATGGGTATACTTTCATTTTGACTGCTACTAGTTATTTCACCAAGCGGGTAGAAGCTATACCCACCAAGAGAGAAACCAATAAATCCGTCATTGACTTCCTCGAAGACAAGCTATAACAAGATTTGGTGTGCTTGGCAAGATTACAACTAACAAAGTTAAGGCCTTCAACACAATAGAATTTTCCCCTCTCTGTTTCAAGTATGGCATTGTCATGTTCCATTCATCAAATTATTACCCCCAAGGAAATGGAATAACAAAGTCTAGCATTAAAAATTTGATGACTAACATTAAAAATACAATAGGAAATAATAAAAGGTCATGGGATAGAAAAATCAAGTATGAACTAAGGGCTGATTATAAAAACCCTGGTGAAAATTTCATGTAATAAAGGTCAATAAAGGAAATATAAGATCACGATTAAGGGACACTTATTCCAAGATGAATATTGGGCAAAGATATCCTAGTGGGCATCAATGGATGTGTATTTTGGCTAAGGAAAATTAGCAAAGGCCAAGGCAAAGGCATTAAAAAGAAAAAAAGACATTTTGGTACATTTATTTATGAAAATAAAGGAAATTAGGAGAAAAGTAAGGTGGAAGGTCATAGGTTGCATGTGAGGAAGAAATTGAAGGAAAATAATGGAAAATGAAGAAATTAGAGACCTCATGCATGAAAAGGCTTATGAGGATTAGTTCATGGCTTTTGTCAAGTTCAAGTTTGGAGCTCTCTCATTATTCTCTCTCTCTCACTCTCTTTGTCACTTAGAGTTTTCTTGGAGCACTCTAACTTTGGATCAAGGAAGGAAAAACAAGCAAAGGAAAGGAAAAGCAAGCAAGGATCAAAGAAGGAAAGCAAGATCAAGCAACTTGAACATGAATACTTGCAAGTAACCTTTTGCATGTGTGATTTCCTAGATGGTTTGGACATGCATGGCTTTGCATGTTGGTGTATGGTTCTCTTGCTATTGGTGGTATGATTTTTCCAGGTTATGATAGTGGTTTTCAGCCTAGCCCTGCATTTTTTCGGATGTCGTGGTGTTGGGATGTTTATTTCGGTTTTTGAGCTTTGGTTTGCTGGATGGATTTTGGAATCCCAAGTGGAGGTGGTCTCAAGTTCCATTCCCAAAGGCCTAGGAATCCCTTGACCAGTTTTAGCAGGATACACAACAAATCCTAAGGGAGATGTCTCAGTTTAGGGCCTAGTGATCCGGGTTTGGATTGCGGTAAAGCCTGAGAGACAAAGAGACAAAAAATTCCTCAAGGATAGTGATGGATTTCAGATGGAATTCCAAGTTCTGTTCGATCGTGATCAAGGCATCGGTTTTGGTGTGATCACGGTTTGATGAGGGTGGAGCTGGTTTAAACTCTAGATTCCCTTGGTTTTTCTATGATATCCCACATTCATGCTTGGAATATGGCACGGGGGTCACTGGATGAAAGAGAGATTTGGTTCAACCATGTCTATGGTCGGGTGGTACATGGAAGTCCTGAACCTAGTCACATTATCCTATGATTAACAAAAGCTAAGTTCTCTTACTTTTATACTTGTTTATATGTGGATTTAATGGCTGCCATATCTTTGATATTTATATGGTTTAATGTTAGTCATAAGCATGGTTATGTGACTGGTTCATGTCATGGTTATTTCATGTATTTACTTGTAATTGTTAAATGGATGGATGCAAGACCTAATTGATGTTGTATTAGTTCAATGGAGAAGGAATTGATCCTTCTGGTTACGTTTCATAAGTTGTTTTAGTCATTTATGCTCTGCCTTGTATCCTAGACCTGTAGGTTGCATTGATGCCAAGTTTTTGACAAAATGTTGGTCCATGTTGGGGATGCTCAAGCCTAGTCCTGTGGTTGATTTTGATTGATCAACATTGTTATCATGTCTTTAATGAATCCTAAAGGTTGTATAAATTCCTGGGCAGAGTTTGATATTTTGGGTTAGAAAAGTGGCTTAAATCCCTGGGTCACTGACACAGAACTAGCACTTTTGGTCCACAATCACTAGCAGGTAGGCCTGTGAGAGTGACTATGGCCTAAGAGATCCAGAATATTAGTGGGACCCAGGGACATACTATCTAAGTGGTTGAATTGTCTCCTGAGGGCTCTGTTGATGATGTTGGATGAATGGGTGTGATGTTCCATCGATTCCACTTCCTTAAGGTCACATAGGAGGTCAAATATGATCATAGTAGCCTCTCTTCTCCTATTTATCCCTGTTGGCATGGTTGCTTTGGGTAGACCTAGGAGGAGGGGGTGTTACAGGTTGGTATTAGAGCATGGTTCACCCCTCGTATTGGATGGGTGGTCTGTGTTGGACATGCATGCATGTCAATTGCATGTGTGTCTCTTACACCTATGTTCCATGTCCTTGTTGCATTGCATCATGTTGATCAAGGTTGTAGTAAGGATATCATGAGAAACTTGATGTGATTTTGTGGAATGTAACATCAAAAGAATATGACTGGTTACTTGAATATATGCAGCTTATAAGCAACTTGATTACATCCTTGTATGTTGGGTTTCACTCTTGATTATTTGATTACATGTATCAGTCTTGTAGGCTAGTTACAAGAACTGATTTCTTATGCTTGACTACATGCAATTATGCATATGTGTAGTTGATTAGGCATTTCTTATGCATGTTGACGGTTGCATGTGGCAATGTGTGCGATGGAATAATGGTTGTTGTCATGCATAAGGTCATCGCATGCATTGTTGATATGGCCACACATTGATGATTGGACCCTACCTAGAATTATGTTTATGCTTTGATGCATTTATTCGATAGATGTCTATATGATATTATGATTATGTTATATATGTATCACGCTGATTTGCTGATATTGCAGACAAGGTATCATTCCCAAATTATGCTAAGGTATGTTGGTTTATTGTAATTGGTTTCGCTGGCATAGTATGCCTTGCAGGAAAGAGATCAAATGGCTAGCAAGGTGGTAGACTACATAGAATCTCCCTATTTATCAGATGAACAATGTGGTGTGGGGCATTCTTCTAATTTGGCAGACACATTGAGAAGCTTGTGAGAAGAAATAAGGAGTTACAAAGAGGACAATGATAAAATCATGTAGGCACAAGAGAAACAAGTAGAGGTGAATGCAATACTACTTCGGAGTTGGTCACAATTGCAATGCCAAGGGCCACTTCAGATCAGCCATGGACAGGAGGAAAAAACTAATGGGGCATATGGCAGTAGATCTCCTAGTAGAAACAAGTCTCATGGTGGGCATAGGTTGGATAGATATGACACGATCAAATATGGCAGGTTGTTGGACACTCTGGATAGGAAAGGTACTGGACATAGGTACTATTGTAGTTCTGGTTCTGATAGACAACATGATCACCATCGATATCATCCTTACAGGAGGAGTGATAGGGGATACTTTCCAAATGAGTTCAAGAAAGCGAAGCCACCTACCCTTGATGGAGAGATGAAGAAATAATAGGATGCAAAGGCATGGTTGCTTGGTATGAGGAAATTATTTACATTGGATAATTATTCAAAAAACGTGAAAGCAAGGATAACCCTTTTCAGTTTGAAAGGTAAAGAAGATATTTGGTGGGAAGATGTGAAGAATGTTAAAGGTATTGATGAAGATGATTTGACTTGGCATGCATTTGAAAGGCTCTTCAAGAAGAAGTACTTATCAAAGAGGTACTATGATGACAAAGCTAAGGAGTTTTATGAGTTGCAAATGGGTTCTATGACAGATGAGGAGTATACTAGCAGATTTTTAGAGCCGTTGAGATATGTGCCTTAACTCAAGGAGGAGAAGGTCAAGGTTCAAAGGTTCATCAATGGACTTCCAGTAGCTTACATAGATTTGATTGAGTTCGATGAGCCTAGATCATTGGAGAAGGCCATCTAAAAATTGAAGCATTGTTATGAGCAGTCGAAGCGTGAAGTTGAGCCCAAGCATGACTTGAAAAGAAATGAGAAAGATAAAGGAAAATGGCCACCAAAGAGAGGAAGAACTCAAGATGTAAGTGAGAAAGAAAATGAAGATCCTTACAAGAGGTTCAATACATCTAAGAAAGGATGTGGAGAGAAGCAAGCTAGAGGCGGTGGTAGGGAACCATTGCAGTGTTGGACATGCGGTAAGGATCATCGTAAGAGGGATTGTATACAATATCAGAGTGGTGGTAGACCCTAGATCTACAGTGCTCAGGAGGTGCATACAATGGGCGATGTTGGTCATAACATTCCGTGGATCTATGTAGTTGTAGACAACAGGCAAGCAGATCATCAGTAATCGATAATTGAGATGGATGGTAAGCTTTGTGCTCAAGTTGTTTCTATTTTGATTGATCCTATATCTAACAATAGTCATATTAATCTTGACTTTGTGGATAAGTGTGGTTTGAGAAAAGAAGTGCATGTAGAATCGTGGTTGGTACAGAGCATAGTTACTGATCAAACGAGAACTATTACCTCAAAATGGGTACTCTAGCCCAACAACCCCCAAAAAACATGAAAAAACAAGCTGAAAACAAAAAGTGTTGATGCTGGAATAACACATTTTTTTTGGTACATTTTCAACGTCTTTTAAAAATGGTAATAATAACCAAATTTTAACCAAATTTTTGTGTGCAAAAAACACCCTGAAAAAAATATTGATGTTGGAATAACGTTTCTTTTTTAGGGTTAATTTTCAACATTTTTTAATAATGACGCTAAAAATAAAATATCATGACTCTGAAAATCTTTAAATTTCCAACAATTTTCAAGCATGAACTTGAGAAAAAATACTTATAATTGTTTTCAACCATAGCATTAAAGATAAAATATTCATGACTTAGAAAAACATTAAAATATTGACAATTTTTCAACCATGGAATTAAAACCAAAGATTATGAGTACAAAAAATTTAAGTTTTCAAAATATTTCAAACATGACATTATAGAAAAAAATATGACTTAAAAAACCTAAAAAAAAAAAAAGAAAAAAAAAAAAAAAAAGAAAAAAAAAAAAAAAAACCAACTAAAAAAAAAAAAAAAAAATAAAAAAATTCAAATATTAAAAAAAAACAAAAATAATAAAAAATAAATACAAAAACAAAATTAACAAATTTGCAAAAAATATAAAAAGAATAAAAAATAAAATAGTAAAAAATAATAAAATATAATAAATATATAATAATAAGTAATAAAAATTAAAAAACATAACAAAAAAATATCAATATAAAAGAAAAATAAAATATAAAAAAAACCTATAAAAATGTAAAAAAAAATCAAATTTACTAGTAAAAAACAAAGGAAAATATTTCAAAATTTAACATAATTGAAGAAAATTAACAAAAACAAATAAAACCATTTTTTTTTCTAAGTTTGAAAAAATAGAGAACAAATAATTAAAAAAATGAAATGAATATAAAACAATAACAAAAAAATAAAAATAAAAATAAAACATTAAAAAAATTACTGAAAAAAACCCTGGTGTTGCAGCGGCCGATTCTGGGAATCAATCCCTGCCACACCAGGGCTCGATTTGAAAAAAAAATATATATGTAATTTTTTTTTAAAAATGACCCTCGGGTGCCATAGCGGATCCTAAAAATCGACCCCTACCACCCCATGCCCAATTAAAAAAAAAAAAAGACCCCACGGTGACAAGGGCTGATTCCCAGAGTCGGCCCTTGCCACCCCAGGGCCTTTTTTTTTCAATTTTTTTTCTTTTTTCCCCCGCGGCCCAGCCGACCCTAGGGTGGCAGGGGCCGACTACGGAGTTGGCCCCTACCACCCCTGGGCTGCAAGGGTGGGTGGGGAAGGAGCTGCGTGCAACTCCCTCCCTGCCCAATGGAGTCGGCGGTTGCCACCCCAGGGCAGGCTGGGTCGCAAGGGTGGAAGGGGAAGGAGTTGCGTGCAGCTCCCTCCCCACCCAACAGAGTTGGTGATTGCCACCCCAGGGTCGGTTGGGCCGCAAGGGTGGGTAGGGAAAGAGCTCCATGTAGCTCCCTCCCTGCCCAGCCCCACGGCCCAGCCAACCCCAGGGTGGCAACCACCAACTCCGTAGTTGGCCCCTGCCACCTTCGAGTCGGCTTGGCTGTGGGGGTGGGTTGGGAAGGAGTTGCATGTAGCTCTCTCCCTGCCCACCCCCATGGCTGAGTCGGCCCAGGGGTGGAAACCACCGATTCCAGGAATAGACCCTTGCCACCTCCAGCCGGTTGGGCTGCGAGGCTGGGCGGGGAGGGAGCTACACACAACTCTCTCCCTGCCCACCCCCGCGACCCAACAGGCCCTACGGTGGCAGGGGCCTATTATGGGAATCGACCCTTGCCACCCCAAGGCTTTTTTTTTTTGTTTTTCGTTTTTTGTTTTAATGATTTATATTTTAATGTTTTTTTTAATATTTAATTTTTGTTTTTAAATTTTTATATTTAATTTATTATATATTATATTTTTATTATTCTTTTAATTTAAATTTTTATTATTATTATTAATATTATATTAACTTAAATAAATTGTTTTTTTTTTTTCTTAAATTGTGTTGTAATTTTTAAAATAATTTCCATTTTTTTTTATTTTTTATTATTTAATTTTTGTTTTAAATTTTTACATTTTACGACTATTTGTTTTCTTTCACGTTTATAGTTTCTTTGATATAATATCTATAATATAATTATAATATTTATTTAATATATATATATATATATAATATATTTTTTACTTGTAAATTACTTCTTGTGTGTTTTCTTCTATTGCTTTTATATTTTTTTAGAAAATTTGTTTTCTTTTGCATTATTTTTTTATGTGTATTATTATTTATTCATTTTGCATTGATTTTTTGATATTTTTATTGTTATTTAAGTTAATTTTTTTTTTGATATTTTAACTTTTTTATGTTTTTTTTTTTTTTTTTTTTTTTTTTTTTTATATATATATATATATTATTATATATATATATAATATTTATATACGATTTTTTTCCATTTTTTTAATCAACATGATTTTACCAATATTAAAAAAATATCTACACTTAACACATTAGAAAATTTAAAGTGTAAAAAATAAGCCCTCTAAACAAAAAGGGTTGATATTGCATTAGCGCTTTTGAAAATCAAGATGTAAATCACTAACAAAAAAAAATGTTCATACTAGATACATTAAAAAAATTAAAGTGTTAAAAATAAGCCCTCTAAAAAAATTTGTGTTGACGCTGCTGCGTCAACACTTTTCAAAATCAGAATGAAAATCACTAACAAAAAAAAAAATATTCATACTAGATACATAATAAAATTTAAAGTGTCAAAAATAAGCTCTCTAAAAAAAATTGTGTTGAAGCTGCATCAACACTTTTCAAAATCAGAATGAAAATCATTAACATTTAAAAAAAATGTTCATACTCGATACATAAGAAAATTTGAAGTGCCAAAAATATGCTAAAAAAATATTTATTTTGAATCACCACTTTTCAAAATCGAGTGATTTTTTGCTACCTCAAAAAAACAGGTACTAGGTCATTTTCTCATTTGACCGGTAACTATGTTACAGTTGGCTATAGGTACAAGGAAGCGAGTTCACCATTGGGTAAGAGCTTGTGAATTTAAGTTAAATGGTATGCCTACAACATCACACTTCAATGTGTTGCCATTGGGATCGAATATCATGCTTTTCGTTATGGATTGGCTATACCTTCACATAACCAAAGTGGATTGCTTTGATAAGGCCATTGAGTGCATGGATGATAGTGGGGAAAAGAGGACTTTGCAAGGGAAGAAGAAGCCTATATCAGTGATGATGGTTACCGCTATGAAGGCTAAGCGTAGTCGCATAAAAGGTTGTGTGATGTTTATAGTGCACATTTATAGTGACAAGGGTAAGGAGGTTGAGGATGCAGATGTGTTAAGAAGATACTCAGTTTTGCAACAGTTTCAGGATCTATTCCTAGAGGACATTACAGAGTTTCCACCTCACAAGCAAGTATAATTTTCTATTGAGTTAGTGCTAGGGGAAGCTCCAACATCAAAAGCACCTTACAGGATGATCGCACTTGAGTTGGTAGAGTTAAAGTTGCAGTTAAAGGAGATGCTTGATAAGGGATACATTAGGCCAAGTGTATTGCCTTGGGGTGCACCAATGTTGTTCATAAAGAAGAAAGATGGTACTATTAGATTTCATTGATTATAGGTAGTTGAAAAAAGTAACGATTAAGGAGAGGAAGGATGGAAATAGATGCATAGGGATGTAACAAACAGAATCCTAGGCAACAATGTTCCAGTAGAAAGTGGAATTCAATGGATAGGGTTGTAAACAACACAAAATCCTGAACCATGGTTTTCCGGTGAAATGATAGAAGTGGAGGAGTGGAAAAGAAGGTTTTAGATCAAACATGACATGGGTATCATTTTCTGCCAAAAGCTATTGTAGATCTAGAATAATACAGGTCCTACAGGTTAATTAAATGCACAAGTAAATCTGTAATTTTACACGTATTGCAATGCTAGTGAATAACACATATAGGTCTGTGATAAGCACAAGCACTGTCTTCTATGAGAAACTAAGATAAATTGATAGATTGAAGAGGAACCAATTGCATTCATTATACTATTCCAAAGGAAGAAAAACACAAATGAAATGAGATTACCGAGAGGAACATGCTGCACATTAATCATGCTTGGAATCAACAGGGAAACATCATTTATCTCAAAGGGTCCAAGTAACCAGTCCATACATTCAACACGATATTAGTGAAGCCCCCATGAATAAACACATTAGAAACAAATGGCATCACAGAACTCAGACCCCGCGGGTGAGAAATTCCAGAACCTATCTATAATATTGCTTCCCCCTATTTATAAGGAAAGAGGGTGGGGGATCTTGAGTTACAATCACAAAATATCTAAGCCAAAGCACCAGCTGTCTGGACTAGTTGTCTCAGCCAGTGTAAGGCTTTGCTACCTAAAGATTACAATTGGGATCGAATCCCTTCTTGGAAATAAGAAACTACAGAAAGTAGAAAATAAACAGGAGGAAGAATGGAGGAAGTTGTCCTTTACTATCCCTGTGAAAGCTTCAGATCAGGCCCTGTCTCTGTCGCAGTGTGCTTCCCATGCTGCTTGGCTTGTTTTCTATCTATTCTCCTTTAAATTCTTTCGGCACCAACTCTGGAGGTGTGTTGCAGAATAGTTTTCTCATGATTGCTCCCACACTTGGTTTGAATGCACCATCCCCCATGATTTACTATCAAAGCTGCTGTCGGGACTGAATCTGTCATTTCTGCCTTTATTTCATTCAACATCGAATTCTGGATCTGTGTCATAATGGGATTTTTCTGGATCAACCCATCCTGTGCCTGGAATGCACCACCTGCTCTTCTTAAAACCATAGCTTCCAACCCATCACACCCTTTAAATCTCTGTTAAATACTATTCGTGCCATGAAAAGCCTGGTGTCATGTTTCATGGTGTACCCGGGAGTCCTCCGAATGCGAGCCTTTAACACAGGAATAACACAAAACAAATGTGTTGTGACTTCTCTTTAAGCCCCCCTTTGGTGTAGCGCCCTTATCTTGTTTTTCTTCATATAACCAGGGGCTTAACCTTTTGGGCGCTAAAGTCTTTAAAATTGTGTCCAGGGGCCTTTTCTTTTATAATGCCAAATCTCCTTTGGTTTCTGCTTACACCGCATCGACTGAAGTCTGGATGCAAAATATTTATCTAATAGAGTCTATGAAATATTGCATCCGGGGGCTTCTTCCTTATCGCAATTGCAGCTGGGGAGGAGCATCTGCTGAGGAAAGAATTTTCATTTCATGCAATCGCCGTTATGCGGGATGACGTCATTGTTGCCACTTTTCATCTTGTGAGTGGTGACACGTGTCACTCGAAAATGGCCCCATAGGATCTCTGAAAACGCTGAAACTGAGTGACACGTGCCCCCTACCACATTAGCATCCGTACTGCCACATCATTGATGATGTCAACTACCATGTCAGCTATGAGGACCAATCATATGCTGCTACGTGGCCCGCTAGAGAAGAGAGAAAAAGGCCTGCCCAAACTTGTTTTCGTGTGCATTTCCTTTGTTAATGAATTTCGGCCCTCCCCAAAAATTTTACACTATATTGTATAATCGACCCCCGCACAGTCTTTAGAGTGAAAACCTTGCAGATCGCCGATATGCTGGTGAACTGATGCCACGTGGAGGAGAGAGAAGGGGGGCTGCCTGACCTTTGTCTTGTCAAGCATTTCCTTTATAAATGAATTTTTGGCCTCCCCGACAATGTACCATTATATTGCGAGATCGATGGTTCGTAGGTATTTTAAGTTCAGAACCCCACTGATCTGCCGATTTGCAGGATGCAGGACTGCAGGACATGTGGGACTACATAATTGTGGGACTTGCGGGACTGCACAATTGTGGGACTTGCAGGACTGCGAGACCTTCGGGATGTAGGACTGCAGGATTGCAAGGCCCTCTAATGTGATTTTCCTTTGTCCCTTTAATGTTTATTTCCTAGTTTTCTAGGTTTTCCAAAGGAAATCTTTAGCAGGCTCTAAGTTCTTATCCAAGAGTCCTTTTTTTGGACTTCTATATACCATTGGAAATCTCTTTCCAAGCATTATGCAATGGGGAGGGAATGATTTGGCTCTAATAGCTTCTGTGGCCTAAAAAATTGGCATCAAAATTCACTTCTTTTGTGTACTGGAGGCAATTGAAGACTGATAAGGCAGTGAGTGACAACAGATTCCATAATGGAAATGGGAGGTCATTTCCATGGATTTCATCACAGGTCCTCTGAGGACAGTAAAGCAACATGATTCTATTAAGGTCGTGGTTAACAGGTTGAGCAAGGTATCTCACTTCATTCCAGTGAAGACTACATATTCAACTAGTGAGGTAGCACAGGTGTTCATCAGGTAGATAGTGAGACAACATGGTGTTTCGAAGAAGATTGTGGCAGAAAGGGATGCATAGTTCACTTCCATGTTTTAAAAGGAGCTATTTGCAAGCTTGTGTATAAAGTTGGCCTTCAGTACAACTTATCATTTGCAGATAGATGGATAGGCAAATATGTTCAACAGGATATTAGAGGATATGTTGAGGATTTATGTGATGCACTAGTAGAAGAAATGGCAGGAGTATCTTCCATTGGTTGAGTTCGCATACAATAATGGTTATCAAGATTCTTTGAGGATGAGTCCTTTCGAGGCATTGTATGGGCGGAGTTGTAACACTCCCATCAGCTAGAGTGATCCAGTGAATAGGGTACATATTGGATTGGAAATGTTGGCAAACATGGAGTAGGAAATGCAGGTTATAAAGAAGAATCTAAATGCAACATAGGATAGACAAAAGAGTTATGCGGATCAACGCAGGTGTTCAAGGAATTTCAGGTTGAGGAGCATGTGGATTTGCACATCAAGCCCAAGAAAAGATCTTTGAGGATTGGTTCATGTGCCAAATTGGCACCACAGTAATTGCGGGCCTTTTGAGATCCTTGAGAGGATTGGACCGGTGGCACATCAACTTTCACTACCTCCAACAATGAAAGTCCATGATGTTTTCCATATTTCATTGCTTAAGAAGTATATAAAGGATGTTGATCATGTTATTGATTGGTCTGTATTGTAGGTGGAGCAATAAGGAGAGTTCTAGCTGGAGCCTCAGTGCATACTGTAGCGGGAACATCTCATGCCCAAGAATAGAACCATAGAGTAAGTTAAAGTGTAGTGGAAGCACTTTGGGCCTAAAGAAGCTACATGCGAGATTGTGGATCAGATGTGGGCCCTATACCCTTCATTGTTTTCCGATTGAGGCAAATCAATTTTGGTTTGATGTTTGGTATATGTTTGCATATGTCTTGTTGATGTTTTGGTATATGTATGTATATGTATATGGATGTAAAAACCTCCACGAGCTAAGTTATAAAGATTCAATAAGCAGTATGGGAGATATGTTATTATGGTTGTTATATTGTCATGTTGTCATGATGTTTTTCTTTTGAGCAAGTCTTTCATTGTAAATACTACAACGAGCTAACTTATGAAGCTCCATGGGTAGTATGTTTTCTTTTCAGTAGTTTTGTTGAGGTCATGGTGTGCTTTAACAATGAAGATGGTGTTCCCCAAGGGGGAGGGTTCTGTAACAACCCTGGTGAAAAATTCATTTAATAAATGTTAATAAAGGAAAAATAAGACCACGTTTAAGGGACAATTATTCCAAGATGAATGTTGGGCAAATATATCCTAGTGGGCATCACTATATTTCTGTTTTGGCTAAGAAAATTGGTAAAGGCTAAGGCAAAGGCATTAAAAGGAAAAAAGTCATTTTGGCATATTTATTTACAAAAATAAAGGAAATTAGGAGAAAAGTAAGGTGAAAGGTCACAAGTTGCATGTGGGGAGGAAATTAAAGGAAAATAATGGAAAATTAAAAAATTAGAGGCCTCATGCATAAAAAGGCTTCTAAGGATTAGTTCATGGCCTTTTCAAGCTCAAGTTTGGAGCTCCCTCATTATTCTCTCTCTCTCACTCTCTTGGTCACTTAGAGTTTTCTTGGAGAAAAGGAAAGGAAAAACAAGCAAAGGAAAGGAAAATCAAGAAAAGGAAAGGGAAAGCTAGCAAGGATCAAGTAAGGAAAGCAGGATCAAGCAATTTCAATAGGAATACTTGCAGATAACCTTTTGCATGTGTGATTTCGTAGCTAGTTTGGACATGCATGCATTTGCATGTTGGTGTATGGTTCTCTTGTTGTTAGTGGCATGGTTTTGTCAAGTTATGATAATGTTTTTCAACCTAACGTTGCCTTTTTCTAGATGCCATGGCGTTGGGATGTTTATTTCAATTTTTCAGCTTTGGTTTTCCAATTTCAAAATCCAGGGCAGAGGTGGTCTCAATTTTCATTCCCAAAGGCCTAGAAATCCCTTGACCATTTTTGGCAGGATACACGATAAAGCCTAAGGGAGATGTCTCGGTTTACAGCCTAGTGATTGAGATTTGGATTGCAATAAAGCTTGAGTGACAAGGAGATGGAAAATTACTCAAGGATAGTGATGGATTCCAGATGGCATTCCAATTTTTGTTCAGTTGTGATCAAGGCACCAATTTTGGTGTGATCACGGTTTGATGAGGATGGATGTGGTTTAACCTCTAGATTCCCTTGGTTGTTCTTGGATTGGTCGTTCTATGAGATCTCACATTCATGCTTGGAATATGGCACGAGGGTGACTAGCTGAAAGAGAGATTTGGTTCAACCATGTCTATGGTCGGGTGGTACGTGGAAGTGCTTAACCTCAACGGATTTTCCTATGATTAATAAAAGCTAAGTTCTCTTAATTTTGTACTTGTTTATATATGGATTTAATGGCTTCCATATCTCTTATATTTATATGGTTTAATGTTGGTTATAAGCATGGTTATGTGACTGGTTCATGTCATGGTTATTTCATGTATTTACTTGTAATTGTTAAATGGATGGATGCAAGACCTAATTAATGTTGTAATAGTTCAATGGAGAATGATGTGATCCTTTTGGTTATGTTTCATAAGTTGTTTCATTCATTTATGCTTTGCCTTGTATCCTAGACCTCTAGGTTGCATTGATGCCAAGTGTTTGATAGAATGTTAGTCCTAGTTGGGGATGCCCATGCTTAGCCCTGAGGTTGATTTTGATTGATCAACATTGTTATCATATTTATTAAATTATGAAGGCTGTAGAAAAATTTGGGTAGATGTCAGGATTTTGGGCTAGAAAAGTGGCTTAAATCTCGGGGTGCTAGCACAGAACTAGCACTTTTGGTCCACAGTCGCTGGAAGGTAGGTTTGTGAGAGTGACTTTAGGTTTTTGGTCACTCCCTTTCCCATAGCATGAGAGCAACTATGTCCTAAGAGATCCAGAATAGTATTGGGACCCAAGGACATGTTGTCTGAGTGGTTGACTTGTCTCCTAAGGGCTCTATTGATGATGTTGGATGATTGTGTGTGATGTTCCATCCATTCCACTTCCTTAAGGTCACATAGGAGGTCAAATATGATCATAGTAGCCTCTCTTCTCATGTTTACCCCAGTTTGCATGGTTGCTTTGGGTAGACCTGGGAGGGAGTGTTACACTGATAGAAAAACAAAGAAAAGTGATACTGGATAGAGCCCCTTTGAGTTAGTATATGGTTTGGATGTCACTTTTCCAGTATAGCTAAAGCTTCCAATATATCTCCTTTAGGGTTTCAGTTCAGGAAAAGATACAGTTCAAATCAAGTTGAATGAGATGATAGAATTGGATGAAGTTAGAAGGGAGGCCTTTGATAAAATTTGAAAGACTCATGATAAAATCAAGAGGGAATTTGATAAGTCTTATAGGCCAAGAACATTTTAGAAAGTTGACACAATACTAATATGGGACAAAAGAAGAGAAAAGCCAAGAAAACATGGAATTTTGATAGCCTATGGGAAGGGCCTTACATCATCCATGACATGGCTGGTCCAAACACTTATCATCTCAACCAACTCAATGGTGAACCAATGAATCCGCATGTGCATGGGTAGCTCCTTAAGTCATTCTTCACTGAAAACATCTAATGTCCAAGGGGCATCCTTTGTAAACATTTTGAACCCTTTCCCTCGTATTTTATTTAACTTATTCTTTCAACACTTTCTTACTTGTATTTTATTTCTTATATTATAGCTCATAGAATAGTTTTTATATAGAGCATGTGCTACTAATATTTCTTGGTAGGACATTTGTCATTTTACAAATTGCATATTCTGGAGTTCTCACATGATTTATTTTACTAAAGGTCTGGCCCATGTGCCCATATGGAGCTAGAAGATGTTACCTCCCGAGATGTACCAAGCAAGACATATACTAAGCCACCAAGGTTGAATAATTACTCAAATTTCAAGTTCAGAAGCCTTGCAGGATGACTTTTCCCTTTCTTCTACTTTTTCTTCTCTATATAACTTTTGTACCCCCATGGGGAATTGCAATAAATGATGTTAGCATGATGAATTTATGTAAAACATTTATCTCCCTAGGAATCAGTTATTAGGGTGAACCCACGAAGGTCATTTACATTTTTTGGCAAGCACGCAAGCTGGGAGGCAAAGAAAAGTAACTCAGTTGAGCACTTTTTAAGTGCTCGATCGAGCAATATTTTAGCCCTCGATTGAGCTATTTCAGGGCTTAAATATTGCTCTATCAAGATATAAAACAAATCCTTGATCAAGATATGAACTCGTTTGAGCTAAAGGCTCGATCGAGCTATGAGCTCAATCGAGCTACTTTTCCAAAATTTCCATCAAAATGTAAACGACGTAGAATATTTGGAAAAAATGCCTTATCAAGCCTTTTTAATTTATTTAAATGCTTTTTGCAGTTTATGCATGCGTTTTCTCACATACCACGAACATAATAACTCGACTGAGGAGCCAAACTCTCAACCCAGTAGCCTAAAGCTCGACTAAGGAGCACACTTGATCTGGATTTAAACAGGAACACAACAAATTATAGAGATAACCATAAACACATAGATGCAGCAGAAATAATACTTCATTTCATTAATGTAAAATACTGAAATATGCTTACAAACAGAAATGGAAATAAACTAGCTAGGGCAATGGTAGCTTATCTCTGAGAAGAGATGTGGCGGCTATATGCCTCTTAACTGTGTTACAACGAGGCTCGAAGGCCTATTTATTGTTGAGAAACAATGGAAAACCATTAACATCCCAAAACCTAACCATAGAAGATGAAACGCCAAATTGTGGGCATCGTTTTGGGTAAGTTGGTACATCAACTTCTCGGGGTCGTAACTTTGGCACCCGATCTTTATTTGATGTGTACATTAGCTCATTAGAAAGATATAACCAAGCACTACAAGTTTTGGAAGAGAAAAATTGGTCTATGGACCCATGTTGCTCCTAGATTTCCCAAAAAATGTCATTTAGGGCCTTAAAACAACTCCGGAAGTTCAGGACCCGAAAAACTCCTAAACATAGTAAGTTGTGCTACAATTACAGAAACTAAAAAACTAAAAGAAACAGTTGTGGGGGTCCAAGTGGGATAGGTGGGTGGCCACCAACATCCACCTAGATCATTCCTCCCCCCTTAGGAAGCAATGGTCCCCATTGCGTTGAGTTACTTCGGCTGAGTTTGGTCCCTGGTGAGTTGTTCTACAATCTCTGATGTGTCCAGTAATGGTGGGAAGCATGGTCGAGGGCATTCCACATTGAACACTCAATGCAAGCGAAGGAATGGAGGAATGTTGTGCTCTAAAGAATTGTTTCCCACAGCCTTGGTAATGGTGTAAGGACCATGTTGGAGTGGTCTGAGCTTTTGATGGGCTCTTGTAAGGTGTTTTTTCTGCAGATGCAACTAGACTTTGTCGCCCACTTGAAACTTGTGTGGTACCCCTGTGGGTGAGGAGAAGTTGTTCCTATGTTCTGTCATGACCGTATCCCTTTGTTGCTGCTATTGTGTGGAGGAACCCTTCACAAGGGTAATGGATGTGGTGACGATCTTCTCCTTACTTTGGGGGTGAACTAGACAGAATGAATTTCCTAGTTTGGGAGATGAGCTTGCTGCATTTCTTAGCAGTGATCAAAGAGGTGGTGGTAGGTGGGGCTACCTCCGATATCCTATATAATGAATTACCCAAAAAAATAATAACAAGCGCGAGACCTTGACTCATACACAGCATGTCACCTCCACAAGTATGGCTGGCCTAATAATACATCAAAAACATCCAGAGGTGTAACATCACACAATACCTCATCTGTGAAGGGCTTGATGCTGTAGGGAAGGCAACAATACTCGCGAACTCAAAGATCTCATCCGTGGTGAAGCCACCCCATATTGTACGACTGCAGGTGTGGTAAAGTCGGTAGGCCCAACCGCTTCACGACCTCTGTTGAAATGAGGTTCTTTTGGCTGCCACTGTTGACAATGAATTGTAGCGACAAACCCTTCACCCATATCTGTGAGTGGAAAAGACACTCCCCCTCCTCTGAATCTTCAGGCTCATTCTTCTGGACCTTGGCGGTGGCAACAGTGGCGCCGGGCTCCGCGTCAATGATCTGCTTCCCTTTGCCATTCCCCTTGTCAGGTTTCTGACTCACGGTCGAAACATGCATCTGATTCTGAAGCCTTCAACTCAGCCACCAGCGATTGCTTGGCCTGACACTCACTTGTGTTGTGAGTGGGGCTCTTATGGAACTCACACCACTTTCCTGTGTCCTTCTTCGACTTCATGGTGTTGTTCTTTTCTTGTGGCTTTGACGGGTTGTCTTGGGTTGCCTCGTCTTGGCTTTGTCCTTGGTTCTGTGATTTGGGGAAGCCTTTCCCTTTCTTCAGATTTGCAGATCCAAAGTCTCGCTTCTTTTTTTTGAACTTCTACTCGATTTTGACAGTGTATCGGTACGCTATGCCGAGCGAGGAGATGTTTAGGAACTCCGTGTCTTCCTAGATGTATTTATGCAAGAAGTTGCGGTACTTAAGTACCAAATGTAGTTTAGAGTCCTTGATACCCAACTGTGTGTGAAGGGTATGAAAAATGTTTGTGAACTCTGGCACATCTTGGTCCATTCCCTGCCATAGCATGGTCCACTTTATGTATTTGTCCTCATAACTTTTGACAGGGTAATACTGCTCCTTGATGGCATCTCGGAATGAATTTCAAGTGGGTGTGGCTAAAAATAGTGAGCCCGTACTTTCATCCTTCTGCTCACAGTAGGTTTCCCACCAGTCCTTGACGTGGGGGGCTGCTTTGAGAAGAGCGAAAATAATCTTTTCCCGACTGGAAAAATCATGAACAGAAAGATACCCATCTAGCAGATTTAACCATTTATCTATGGCATCTGCGTCTATTTGACCCTCGAAGATGGGGATTTCAAAATTAACTTGTACCTTAAAGGGTGTGGCGTTTCCAAAGTAGCTGTTGGAAGTCGTCGCGTCGCCTCTGGGTAGCTGCTGAAGGATTTGGGAAAAACTGTCCATCATCGCATTCCTTTTTCACTCGAGGGCCTCTTCGAGCAAGATTTTGATAATATCTCTTGCCCCCTCATCTTTCTTTTCATCCGCCATGGGAGGCCTTCGAGATTGTGAGGCTGGTCTTGCAAAGGTTCGACCAGTTCAAGCCATAACTCCTTATATCTCGACCTCATTGGGGACATGCAAAGACAGAGAAAGAGCAGACCACTCTGATACCACTAATCTAGATTTAAACAAGAACGTAACAAATTACAAAGATAACCATAAAAACATAGATTTAGCGAAAATAATACTTCATTTCATTAATGTAAAATACTGAAATATGCTTACAAACATAAATGGAAGTAAATCAGCTAGGGTGATGGTAGCTTACCTCTGAGAAGAGATGTGGCAACTACATGCCTCTTAACTATGTTACAATGAGGCTCGAAGGCCTATTTATTATTTAGAAACAATGGAAAACCCTTAACATCCCTAAACCTAACCCTAGAAGATGAAATGCCAAATTATGGGCCCTGTTTTGGGTAAGTTGGTACATCAACTTCCTGGGGTCATAACTTTGGCACCCGATCTTCGTTTGACACTTACAATAGCTCGTTAGAAAGATCTATCCAAGCACTACAACATTGGTCCATGGACCTATGTAGCTCCCAGATTTCCCAAAAAATTTCGTTTAGGGCCTCAAAACGGCTTTGGAAGTTCAGGACCCCAAAAACTGCTAAAAATAGTAAGTTGTGCTACAATTATGGAAACTGAAAAATTGAAAGAGATAGCTATGGGGGTGCAAGTGGAATAGGTGGGTGGCCACCAACATCCACCTGGATCAAATTTGACGGTAGAAATAGCTGCAAAATCTCTAGTGATTGAGGTAGGTTTTATGCCATTGAATGCTTCTTCTAGTTTTTATTTTTTCTTGCAAATGGAAAATGCATATAAAAAAATTGTCAATTTCTTAATGGATGAATTAATTTTAAATGAAAACCACCACTAGAAAGCCACCACAAAAAACCACCATTGAAAACCACTAGTGAAAACCCTATTTTTTAGCACAAAGTTTTTTTTTTATAGGTTCCATGCATCGTGAAGATTGTATATGTTTTAATGACTGTATTTATATGTTTTTGTAAAAGAATTTTTTCCATAAGATATACCTCATAAAATATAGTTATTTAAAAGTTGAAACTTTTATGAAAAATACTTTTCTATGTTTCCTTAGTATCTTGAGAATTTCATGATATTAAATTTTTCCAAGTTAAAAACTTAAAGAAAAAATCTTAAGATGGCTCATTTGAAACTGATTCTTGAACTAGTCACAAACCATAAATTCCATAGGATTTATCTTAGAGAGGGTAATGAACTAGATGCTTACATTTTGACTACATTTACCTTGATATTTGTTATGTCTCCCAACAATCTTGCTAGCTAAATATTCTACAAAAACAAGTTATAGTAAAAATGCTAACTATGTCTCATTATAATCAACTATTATCAATTATAATGATCACATTTAACTAAAATTAATATGACTCCCTATTATTATGATAGTATATGTTTTCTTCTAATTATTTATTAGAATAAGGTTTTACTATAGATAAGTACTAACATTTGAAGTTTTTAGTGTATGTTGTCGAATATATATGCTTGACGTTCTTAATTTTTTGTTTTATTTTTATTAATGTCCATAATACAACCTATTAGACTAAACATATTAATATGTATATATTAATCATTAAATTATATATAAGCATAAATTTCAATTAATTATATTACATTTAAAAATATTTATATATAGTATATCAATGATAAAGTCATTTCCATAACATGATAATATTTATTATAGAAAAGGTCAGTTATTTCTCATCATTGATTGTGATATTGTTAGGTATTGAGATTTTTAAGATATTCATTGATTTCTTTTAAAAAATATAGTCACATGTAAGTTTAAGATCACAATCTCATAGGTGCCATATTTCTTGGTTTAATGAGAAATTTAAATTATCTCTTATAATTGTATCCATCATTTATATGGAAACCATAGTGTGTGCATGTTCTTTGCATATATTGGTATTATCATGAATCTCCTTCCTATGTCCTTAATTGAACTACTAACAATAGTTACAAAATATGCTTTGAGGAATATTATGTATCTTGTACCATGATTTCTTATAAATAACCTTCCTATCACATCTTATGTTCATTACATTCCTACCAATGAGAAGTAGGTTGTGACCATGGTTCTCCAACATGATAGTATTTAAAAGGAGTATATTGAAGAAAAATCCCATGATATCATTTTGGTTTATACTTTCCATGCCACTTCTAGCATATTTGTTGGCATTCCTATCCCCATGCTAAAGAAAATATTTATTAAACATTTTTCCACTAGTAAAATTAGAATATCTTTCTCTTTTTTATTTAATATTTTCTAGCCATAAATTATCTAACCTTTTTGTATGGTCTCAACACACCCTGTATATCACTTGAGTTTGAGTTGTTTTCATTATAAAAATTCCAATTTTATTTCATCAAGAGATTTTTTCTTTCTATAATCTCCTATATCATCATTTACTTGCTTCACTCCCTAAACATTTCCTTAACACTTAACATTTCAAATTTATTTTCCACCAATTTATTTGTTGATGGTGTAACACAAAATTCTATAAACATATCCCCAATCTTGAATCTTTCACAATTTCTATGTATGTCTTTCTTGCAAACACTAAAGTACACTACATATAGTGTTTCACCCGCAATCTTGTCATCCTCGTGGAAATCAATTATCATTACTTTAGAAATACACATTTTTTATCACTTAAATAAATTTTAATACATCAATATGAATATATTGATATAAATATAAGTAGCAATTCAAATTGTAAATATTTT
>APFE030988500.1:0-25259 GCA_000404065.3 Pinus taeda
AGATGCTTTGTCTCTTGTTGTTCAGAATATTTCAACGATCATTACTGGTATTGTTATAGCTTTTTCAGCGAACTGGAAGTTGGCCCTTTTGATATTAGCTCTCCTGCCTCTGCTAGGTCTGCAAGGCTGGATCGAAGTAAAGTTCTTAGTGGGTTTTGCTCCAGATGCAAAGGTTAGGAATATCATTGACTCGTTGAAGAGTGTATGGAATGCATATTGCTAGACATGGTTAACAATCATATCAGAATATATATAATAAGACAATTTTTTTAATTGAGATTCATTGTTTAATACAAGTCAGGCTCTCAATTGTGGACCAGGAGAATTCTGCCTTTCCTAAATGCTTTAATCATTTTGCAATATTATTGGTAATTGAAAGGAGTCATATTTCGGGTGATGTATGAGGAAGCTAGTCAGGTTGCAAATGATGCTGTTAGAAGCATTCGGACTGTTGCCTCCTTTTCTGCAGAGGACAAGGTGATGAGCCTCTACAATGAAAAGTGTTCTGCTCCTTTGAAAATAGGAGTTCGACAGGGAATTATAAGCGGACTTGGACTTGGGATTGCAAATTTCCTGTTTTATTCAGTATATGCACTCAACTTTTGGGTAGGGTCTCGAATGGTGGAAAATGGGGAAACAACTTTCCGTACTGTTTTCAAGGTAAATACTCAATAATAGTTTGTTTATTTGGAAAATTGTGAAAATTTGATGAATGAGGATGAAATTATTTATTGGGTAATACTAGAATTACTAGAGTTATTAGGTTTGTAAAAAATTGTGTAGTTATTTGAAACTCAATTGAAGCATTTGCAGTCAACTGCAAAGATGCATTTCTCTAAGAAATGTATTTTCTATTGGGTTTCAAATACTTGATGTATCTTGGTCTCATTTTCCTAACCACATAGAGTGTTTGTCACAGGCTTTTTTTGCTCTCACAATGGCTGCCTTGGGGGTGTCTCAGTCAATAGGCATGGCCCCTAACATTGCAAATGTCAAGTCGTCCGTCAATTCAATCTTCAAAATTCTTGATCGAAACTCCAAAATTGATGCAAGTGATGTCTCAGGGACTACATTAGAAAATGTCAAAGGTGACATTGAGTTTCAGCATGTTAGTTTTAAATATCCTACTCGCCCAGACATACAAATATTCAGAGATTTAAGCGTCATCGTCAATTCTGGAAAGGTGATTTATTGATTTGATAATCAAATATTTTGTTGCAATTATACGTCATGGCAGGTGTATTTGAATTAGGCTAGCTGAAGAATACTTAATTTTCAGGTCTTACTAATGGCTTTGCTCTTTGGGTGTTGATCATGATAGACTATTGCTCTTGTGGGAGAAAGTGGAAGTGGTAAATCAACTGTCATTTCACTTTTGGAGCGATTCTATGATCCTGACTCAGGTCGCATATTACTTGATGGAGTTGAAATCCAAAAACTGCAAATTAAATGGTTGAGGCAACAAATGGGCTTGGTTAGCCAAGAGCCTATTTTGTTTAATGACTCAATTCGTGCAAATATTGCTTATGGAAAGGACAACCTTGTTTCTGATGAGCAGATTGTAATAGCTGCTGAGACTTCAAATGCTCATAAGTTTATCTCGGATCTTCCCCAAGGATATAACACATGTGTGGGGGAGCGTGGGGTGCAGTTATCTGGAGGTCAAAAGCAACGCATAGCAATTGCAAGAGCAATAATTAAAGACCCTATGATATTGTTGTTAGATGAAGCTACAAGTGCATTGAATGCTGAATCTGAGCGCATAGTTCAAGATGCATTGGATCGTGTAATGGTAAATAGGACCACTATTGTTGTTGCTCATCGTCTTTCTACAATTAAAGATGCAGATCTCATAGCTGTGGTGAAGAATGGAGTTATTACAGAACAGGGAAAACATGATGAACAGCTTGCCATTAGAAATGGAGCCTATGCATCCTTGGTGCAATTGCATATGGCTTCCTCATCACTATCGTAAACTTTGAAAAAAGGTACAAAGAAGAGTACGAGAAAGGTCTCTTGGGTGCATTTCATTCACATGGCTTACTTATGCATTGATAAGGTGCAAAAGTGTAATTGTATTGTCATGAATCATCATAACATGTAATGATAAAAAATACAAAAACCTAAATCTTTATGATGCCCAATTGATTTTCATGTATGAACAAGTTTGAGCAAATAAATAATCCCCAACTTATTTTCGTATTTGAACTACCTACTTGAAGTGTGCTATTGGCTTCCTTCAAAAAAATGAAGCTTCCTTCAAACAATGGATTTTATTTCCTGAAGTTCGTACAAAACTATTTTTTTTCATTTAAACACCAGAATTATATTGGATAGAAAAGTCCCTTCAAGCCTCAATTTTAACTTGCTTTCCAATGGCCTATTGTATAAGAACTCGAGAATTAGTTGTATTTTCAATTCCATGCTCATATTGCTTGCCTCAATTTTTTAGGGTAAATATTTGGTTGTTTTGCTTTCTCATCTCTTAGATGAATTGATAAACAATCTTTTTGTCCTTGGAACTATCAAGGTGAAGAGAAGAGAAACATGAGGATGTAAAAATAAAGTTTTCATTCAGTATATAATTAAGTAGTTAACACATTATAAATTATTAATTCAGCATGATATAAAAAATAATCCCAAAAAAAATTAAATTTATATTCAATCATAAGCATATTACAAGTGAAAATGTGTTTGTCATAAGATTAAAACAACAATCAAGGAACTGCAAATGAGTAAACTAAATTCTAAGAATGATCTTGTTTTAAACTAAATTGTAAGAATGATCTTGTTTCTACAAATATGGTGTCCACAACATGGTAAAAATAAGTTCTCTAAAGAAAAAAAGAAAAAGAAATAAGTTCTCTAAAGAAAAAAAGAAATTGGTAGAAAGAAAAAGTTCTTAACATATCAACAAACTAGATTACCAACAAAAAAACACTTAAACTACAATCAAGGAACTACAAAATGAGTAAACTAGATTCTAAAAATGATCTTGTTTTAAACTAATTTCTAAGAATGATTTGGTTTCCACAAATATGGTGTCCACAACATGGTAAAAATAAGTTCTATAAAGAAAAGAAAAGAAATTAGTAGAAATAAGAACTTCATGACATATCAACAATGAGATTACCAACAATAAACACTTAACTAGTTTAGTATTTACGGTGATGCTTTAATAATAAAAAATGAATTCAAGGACCATTTGTTGAAAATAGCAACAAGAAATGCTAAAAATAGAAATGCTAAAAATAGCATTGCCATAGATAGCATTTCAAGATATATTCCAATTTTAATTTGTCCTTGAATTAAAATTGAGAATTAAAATTCGAATTTAGTCTCACCAACTGTTTGAAAAATAAATAATTAATTCTTCTTGAGTTAATTAGTTGGTGAAATTCAAACATGAAGTCGTGGTGAAGACATGCAACAGTTATCCCTTTGATTGAGGAAGTTATCCTTTAATTAAGGAGATAAGGATGAGTCGTAATTAATTAGTTTAGTTAATTGAGTTAAGTCCAGTTAAATTAGTTCCAAACAATTTGTGGAACTAAGTGTGAGTTCAGTCAGTTAATACATACATGCATGCAACTAGTGTTCTCCAGATAACTCAATATTCTCTCATAAATAACTAATGCATGTCAGTTCAGACAAAGACCTAGTTGAGATTGAAGGTAGGGACAGTGTACTATCAGTTGCTAGAATATTCCTATGAGAATATCTCTTGCATGTAGAAGGAATTCATTCCTTGAGGATTGTGCAGTTACTACAAAGGTCAGAGCAGTGTGTGAGGTGAAAATCACACAGGTGGTAGTTGGAGGACCCAGGAGAAACTGTGTAAGGAAATAGGAGGCTTGGAGGACTAAAGGAAGGCATATGTGTTGTCTATTCTGTCTATGAGCAGCAGTGACAGATTGTACTGAGAGCTGGATAGTTTGAGAGCTAAAGCTTTGTGTAATCCTGAGATATTTCCACTTGTATGATAATACAGATAGCGGGGTTTTTAGCTGAGGCTTTCTCCAGAGTATTCTTCTCTGTTTCATGTGTGATTGAATCTTCTTCTTTGTTATATGTGTTCTGTTTGATCTTGCTCAAAATTGATTAAGCTTCCGCAAGTTTGATTGTAGAAGTCGATTAAGTATTTTGCTTTAGTACATTGCATGATTAGTTTAATCTACAATGAGAATTTCTATATGGTATCGAAGAAGGGTGATCAAAGTGGAGAACAATACACAAAGAAGGGAGAAGTTTGAAGTTTGAAGTTCTTGATTATAGGTACAAAACCGATTTCTTATTACATCTCAAAGTTCACCAATGGCGTTCAATGGCTTGAGACTCGAGTATGCCTTGGATGGAAGCTCGAATTACATAGCATGGAAGGATCACATGGAAGCGGTATTAGAGGACAATGGTTTGAAGGACTTCATTGATCAAGAAGTCCCCAAGCCAGGACAATGGTTTGAAGGACTTCATTGATCAAGAAGTCCTGAAGCCAGTAGTAGCTAATGCCCAAGAATTGGCAGAATGGAAGAAATGTGTGGGGAGAGCGAGGAGGATTCTTCTGGAGGGAGTTTGAGACCATATTGTTTCGAGTCTCCATGGGAAGGAGACTTCGTTTTCAATGTGGAAGACATTGAAGGATCTATATCAAAACAACAACGACCAGAGGAAGTTGGCGCTGAAGGACAAGCTTCAGAAAATCAAGTGTGAACATGGCGACACAATCTCTGCATATCTGAACAAGCTCATCACCTGCAGAGATGAGCTTGGAAGTATAGGAATCACGATAGCTGATGATGACATGGTGAATCTTGCTCTCCTCGGTCTTCCTAAGAGTTGGCATAGCTACCAAGACTCAGTGAATGGAAGAGATAAACTGCCAGATTGGGAACGACTATGGTTGGATCTGATGCAGGAGGAGATCAGGAGAAGCACCATAGATGGTTCTTCATCTAAGTATGATGATGAAGAAAATCTAGCCTTAGTGAGTAAGGCGAGGAAAGGGAAGGAGAAGGATTCTCATTCCAAATTGAATTCTTCTCATGGAGGGAAGAAGGTTAACAAATCTAAAGTGAGATGCTTTAATTGTCATGAGGTGGGCCATTACGCAACTAATTGTCCATTGAAGAAGTCCAAGAAGGGATCCTTGGAAGGATCTAAAGGTGAGGCATTGGCCTCTCAGTTCAAATTGGATTTTACCCTCATCACATGCATGGTTTCATTGATGATGGGTTGTGGTTGGTTTCTTGACAGTGGAGCCTCATTACATGACCGACAATAAGAGCTTGTTCAGTACCTTAGAGGAGAAAGACCTCCATATGCACATAGAGATGGGTAACGATGAAAGGTATATTGTTTCAGGAGTGGGCACTGTTGCTTTTTAGAGGGAGCATGGAGCTCTCATTACCTTGACAGATGTGAGGTATGTGTCTGGACTAAAGAAGAACTTGGTATCAATCACAATGTTAGAGGACAAAGGCTATGATGTTGTCTTCAGTAAGGGAAAGGTTTTCCTTAGACACATCACCACGAGACAGGTGAAGCAAATCGGTTCACAAGTCAAGACCCTGTATGCTCTTAAGGTTCAAGATGCATGCAAAGCCTTGAGGAGCAAGGAAAATGTTGGAGACTTGGTGGTTGAGAGGGAGAGTAAATTACCTCTCAATATGCATCCCCAGAAGAAGTCCTAGACAATTGTGGAGGAGCCACAATTGGATATGCTGAGAGGATACCGACTGGAGGCATCCACTCATGCAAAGACCTCTAGTAGGGGGAAATTTTGAGCCAAGTGGGCAGAAGGATCACATGCAGCCATACCTCTAGGTGTGAGGTGGGGAAATGTGAAGTGATAGTCCCAAGCAAGCTGAAATAGGGGCAGAATCCTTGAGGTACCTAGCCTCTTTTATTAGACCTTTTTACGGGAGCCCTGTGAGGAGTAGCAGGACTGGCTGAATGGGTAGAGACAGATGCGGATGGAGCGGCAGAGGGAGCTTCAGCATCAAAGTGTATTTCTAGCCCAACAGAGAGGTCAATTAGGAGATCAGTTACTTACTTCTCAGTGATTGAGTTGTAGTGCAACATTGGGTAGCACAATGCAACATGATGAGAGGAGGTGTAGTGCAGATGCAGTGTTGAGAGATAGAACCAGCGCCAGCATGAATGCAGTAGGAGGAATCAGTGGGATTGATGAATTCAAAGATCAAAGTGACAAAGGCTAGAGCAGTCAAATACTGAAGAGCAGAGAGGTGCAGAGTTTTTAGTTGACAGAGGCAATAACAGTCAGAGACTTTGATGACAGAGGCATCATTCTGATTCAGGTTGGTTATTTTTTTTGTTTCTAGAGTTGCTGGAGCAACAACACTTGAGAGAAGTGTTGCATGCAGAACATCCCAAAGGTTCAGGATCAGGTTCGAGTTGAATGCCTTTCTTGTTGAGAGGGAGTGTTGAAAATAGCAACAAGAAATGCTAAAAATAGCATTGCTATAGATAGCATTTCAGGATATATTCCAATTTTAATTTGTCCTTGAATTAAAATTGAGAATCAAAATTCGAATTCAGTCTCACCAGCTGTTTGAAAAATAATTAATTAATTTATCTTGAGTTAATTAGTTGGTGAAATTCAAACATGAAGTCCTTGTGAAGACATGCAACAATTATCCCTTTGATTGAATCCCATTGATTAAAGAAGTTATCCCTTAATTAAGGAGATAAGGATGAGTTGTAATTAGTTATCTCAATTAACTAAGTTAAGTCCAGTTCAATTAGTTCCAAACAGTTTGTGAAACTAATTGTGAGTTCAGTCAGTTAATGCATGCATGCAAGAAACCAATGTTCTTTAGATAACTGAATATTCTCTCATAAATAACCAATGCATGTTAGTTCAGAAAAGACCTAGTTGAAATTGAAGGCAGGGACAATGTACTATCAGTTGCTAGAATATTCCTATGAGAATATCTCTTGCATGCAGAAGGAATTGATTCCTTGAGGATTGCAGAGTTACTACAGAGGTCAGAGCAGTGTGTGAGGTGAGAATCACAGAGGTGGCAGCTGGAGGACCCATGAGAAACTGCACAAGGAAATAGGAGGCTTGGAGGACTGAAGGAAGGCATATGTGTTGTCTATTCTGTCTATGAGCAACAATGAGAGATTGTACTGAGAGCTGGATAGCTTGAGAGTAAAGCTTTGTGTAATCCTAAGATATTTCCACTTGTATGATAATACAGATAGTAGGGTTTTTAGCTGAGGCTTTTCCCAAAGTATTCTTCTATGTTTCATGTGTGATTGAATCTTCTTCTCTGTTATATCTGTTCTGTTTGATCTTGCTCAAAATCGATTGAGCTTCCGCAAGTTTGATTGTAGAAGTAGGTTAAGTATTTTGCTTTAGTACATTGCATAATCAGTTTAATCTACACTGAGAATTTCTACACCATTTATGGGAGTTCACTTCAATGTTTTGATAATAAACAAGGAGCTCATGAACCATTTATGTGACAACTCCCAGACTACAAGGTAAGGCAAAACACCAGGTGAAGAAAATGAACATAGATTTTTGAATTATCAAATGAATGAATCCTTATAATATAACTAAGAAAATCCTCGTGACAAAACTAGTTAATTTCTTTTTTAAACAAAAAGGAGAAAGTATCCCTTACCCTACAGTTCTCTCTAGATGTGGAAGTAGACCCAAACCAAATGGCTATGGTTTAGAAATTTTGTAATTGTCACAAATCAATAGCCTTGAATAAAAAGGAGAAAAAAACACATGTAACTACAAATGTTGGAGAAGAAAAAAACTAGTCAATAATAGTTAGAAACCCTAACATTTGAAGTTTGCAGTGAATTCTCAACAACCCTGTATTTATAAAGATGTTATGATATGTTATGATTACACAAAAAGACATCCTAATTACACAATTGTCAAAGTACAAACTATTTAAACGCATTTTTGGGAAACTTGGTTAGAGATGCTAAATATTGTAGAAAACTACCTTGTAGTGGCTAGAGTCTATTGAGACAAAAACTAAGAGTTCCCATCAATCTTGAACTCTAATTGAATATTTGATAATCTTGGTCACTCAAAATTGGGGAAATGTTAGTTTTTGTAGCATCAGATGTGTTTTAGCCACGAAATTTGGTGGAGATTCCAGGATACATGAGGTCTTCAAAACCCAAAAATTGTTTATGGAAATTCCAAATAGAGATTAATAGTCGTTTTTTAAATATTTCCTAAGTCTAAATTTAGGGAATATGACTAATTAATCAAAATTAATTAAGTTAAGGTGTGAATCATCTAGAAACTCACATGGATTGATTTTGAAATGATCTGAACCATTGACTAAGGTTTAATCTTGGTTGTTGGAGTTCCAACATGAATACATAAGAAGGGATGGATGTGGTGATGGAGAATGCACAAAATTCACTTGGAGAATTCGGTTTTCCATAGTGGCAACATGCAGTTGCCGGAGAGTTCAAGCTTCAGTGAGGCAAAAAAGATAGTGAGGGGAAGAAGAAGTGATCCAAAGGAAGTTTTCTAGATCCATAGAGGCAACGAAAAGAGGGCCAACTTATTCCCAGTGACGCAGTGCAGAGAATTGCGGAGTTAGCTTCAAAGGGAAATTCGATTTGGATGGAGAGAAATTCGTTCTCAGTTCTAGAGGCCAGGCAAATATTCTAGAGCATCGGAGAGGTGATTTCCCCAGTAGATACAGGCATAACGACTTCATCAGAGGCAATTTAGAGGCTTGAGTTTATACTGTCTGTGTAGAGGGTCCAGAAGGCTAAGTTTTCTTAAGGAAGTTGTGTTGATTTGGGGTAGCATCAGATGTGTTCTAGCCACGAAAATTGGTGGAGAGGCTAAAGCACATGAGATATCTAATACCCAGAAAGGGTTTGGGCAGATTCTAAATAGTTTGGGAGATATTAAAATAATTAATATTTTTAATGGAGTCCCTATGTCTAAACTTAGGGAAAATAAAATGTTAATGTGATTTAATATAAAACTGTGTTAGAATGGTCCAAAAGTCATAGATCAAGCCAGATTTAGTCTTAGCTATTGATTAGGGACTTAATCTCGGCCGTTGATTTGTCAACGAGAAAAGTATAATAGGAGGCTTGAGGGTCACTTGGAGAACACACCAAGAGATCAAGATTTCGACTTTTTGGGGCTAGGTTTGCTGAGAAAGTTGAGAGAGTGATCAGAGTTGCAGTTGAAGAGCAGTGAATATAGAAGTAGAGAGGCAGAGTTAGCACTGGGAGGATCAACGCAGTAGTTGGAGAGAGGGACGTAGAAGCAACCAAGGGTTCATGCAAAGGCATCCAAGAGCTGCACAGTGCCTCATAGGGCCAACGTGAGTGACATTGAGGGTCAAAGGACTGACACAGTGCCTCTAGAGGCTGATGCAGGCCAAGCTAGAGTGACGCTAGGTTGATGGAGTCCCTAGAGGTTGACGTTGGGGTTTCGTGGGGCAGATTGGAGCTGTGGAGCTGCCGTAGTGTTTATCCGGGGTTTCAGCCAGAATATTTGCTTCCGAGTAAAGAGGTGCTACTGCCAAGATTTTTCTCTATTGGGTGAGCCAGATTTGGCACCCAGATTGTATTCTGAAACTACATAATAAATAAAACCCTTAGCTAGCTGCACCATTTTTCCCGCATTGGGTTTTTCTGGGGACATTAGTTCAAAAATAACAATATCACTTGTGTGCTTATTTCTATTTCCTTCAATCGATGATCTGTAATGTGTTGAGCATGTACTTGTATTTATTTCCAATATTTACATGGTAAATAACTTGTTAATTAACAAAAAAAGTAAGTAGGACTAAATCAGTAAAGTGCATGAAGGGTTTCTAACAGTTAGACTTAGAAATTCCAACATGGTATCAGAGGGTGGTTGCAGATCATAGGAGAACTAAGGACATCAGTGGAACAGAGTAGTAGCAACAGAAAACAACTATCCCAAGTGATAAAAGTTGTTCTTAGCAGAGTAGCACCAAGGAAGGGGTGACACAGTGCTTGTGTCATCAAGATTGAGCCAAGAAGAGGTAGCACAAAGGCTGAGGGAGACAAAGGCAGGCTCACGCAGAGCCATGCATAGGCTAGGAGGGCTGACGCAGTTGGCTGAGGAGGATGATTTTTCGGTGCCAGGATTGCACAGAGCCTAGGATCTCTAACCTTTAGTTTTTTGGGGTTTAGGAGGTTGTGACTAAGTTGCAGAGTGGATCTGGTGGGGTATTGTAATCAGAATAACACCTAATATGGCAAGGCCAAGGTAGAGGGAGTTGCTGCCGAGGTGGATTTCTAGCCAAGGAATCCAGATCAGTGTTGAAGTTGCACAGATGATTGGAGAGGGGCATTTTGACTTTAGCATAAGGATTTCTAGGAGGGAAATCAAGGCTTAGAGGAGTCATACCCAGAAATTCCAAGAGGGAAGTAGAGGAGCAGTGAAATGGCACTACGTGGAGTAAGAGACCAGGACAGATTGGACGAAGCCTCAAACTTCGTAGTCTGGAAGGCCAGAATCTTATCCGTACTAGACAAGAATCATGTCAAGCACTTCGCCTTGAGGACAATAGGTATTCCACTTGACCCGGCTAATATTGACAGGTACGAGGATGCAATGGCGAGGGATAAGAGTATCATCCTTGATGGGGTCAAGGATAATATAGTACCACATATTTCCGAGAAGAACACAACACAAGAGATGTGGGAGGCCCTAACCAAGTTGTATCAGCATACTTTCGTGCAGAGGAAGATGCTACTAGAAAATCAACTGCGATCATACCAAATGCAGAAGGGAGAATAGATCGACCCCTTCCTTAGTCGATTGAAGGAGATCCGAGATCAGTGGACTTCCATAGGGGCCATGACGGATCAAGAATTGATGGTGAGAATAGCCCTTAATGTAGTCTTAGAGGACTGGGAGGTATTTGTCTAGAGCATACTGGGTAGGGCGAGCCTTCTAGATTGGGAGGAAATGTGGGTTGTTCTTCGCCAAGAAGAGATCAAAAGTTATAAGAAGAGCTTCGGTGTAAATCACATATAGAAATACCTTTGTCGACGCGTTTCGAACCAACCAGTGTGGTTCATCGTCAGGACAAGTTGAAGAAACAGATCCAACTTAGCATGTAAGCTGGATCTGTTTCTTCAACTTGTCCTGACGATGAACCACACTGGTTGGTTCGAAACACGTCGAAAAAGGTCTTTCTATATGTGATTTACGCCGAAGCTCTTCTTATAACTTTGAGGGATCATAGAAGCCTCAATTCTACAAGAGATCAAAAGGTTGAGCAAGGTGGGAAGCAGTGACGAGGGGATCATAATCAAGAAGGAGGAGGAGGTGGATGTTGCCCTAGCATTTGAGGGAAGGAAGGAGAAGCAAAGGAAGAAGGACCTCTCCAAGGTCAAGTGCTTCCACTATGGGGAGCTGGGTCATTATGTGACCCAGTTTCCAAGGAAGAATAGCAAGGGAGAGGCTTCCTTCCAAGATCAAGGCTGCACCAACAAGGGCAGAGAAGGAAGTGGAGACAGACGATGATTGTGCCATGAGTGCACACACACCACTTGAGCGAAAGTGGGGAGACATCGAGCTGTAGTCAGACAAACTACAGGCGATGAGGGGCATGATCCTCGAGGCACCCAGCCTCTTGGATTAGACCTTGCTACGAGAGCCCCGAAGAGGAGTAGCAGTGCTGGCGGATGTTAGTAGAGATAGATTCCCAGGACAATGTGAGGTAGCAGTGCGAGAAGCACGGGAGTGTTGCATGAGTGCAAGATGGCACAGAGAGGTGTGCAACAGTGAGAGATGCACATAGTTGTTGCGGTAGCGCAAAGGTCAGAGAGGGAGCACTTGTTAGTGACAGAGGGAGATTCAGCATCAGGAGTGTTTCTAGCTTGACGGAGATGTGAGAGTTGGGAGATCAGTTACTTATTTCTCAGTAACTAAGTTTTAGTGCAGTAGTTAGTAGTGGTAGTTCTATGCGAAGCACGATGCAGCATGATGAGAGGGGTTGCAATGCAGATGCAACAATGGCAGTGGTAGGGCCATGGGCAACAACACAGATTCAAAAGTAGTTGTAGTGTGGATGCAAAAGTAGCATTGGCAAGGCCATGGGTAGCAATACATGATGAAATAGTGCATATGATGGGCAACAGGCCTAGCATCAACACAAGGACCGATGCCAGATGATCAGGGTGATACTCAGTGAGTAGTATTGCTAGAGCGCAGTCCTCGCTAAGAGGGAGTGTTGATTTGGGGTAGCATCGAATGTGCTCTAGCCATGAAAATTGGTAGAGAGGCTAAAGCACATGAGATATCCAATGCTCAAAAAGAGTTTGGGAAGATTCTAAATAGTTTGGGAGATATTAAAATAATTAATATTTTTAATGGAGTCCCTAAGTCTAAACATAGGAAAAATAAAATATTATTGTGAATTGATATAAAACTGTGTTAGAATGGTCCAAAAGTCATGGATCAATCCAGATCTAATCTTAGCCATTGATTAGGGACTTAATCTCGGCCGTTGATCTGTCAACAAAAAAAGTATAAGAGGAGGCTTGAGGGTCACTTAGAGAACACACCAAGAGATCAAGATTTTGACTTTCTAGGGTTGGGTTTGCTGAGAAAGTTGAGAGAGTGATCAAAGTTGTAGCTGAGGGGAAGTGAATACAAAAGTAGAGAGGTAGAGATAGCACCGGGAGGATCCGTGGAGTAGCCATAGAGAGGGATGTAGAAGCAGCCAAGGGTTCATGCAGAGCTAGCCAGGGCTCATGCAGAGGCAGCTAGGAGTTGTGCAGTGCCTCAAAGGGCTAGTGTGAGTGACGCAGAGGGCCAAAGGACTAACGCAATGCCTCCATAGGCTGAGGCAAGCCAAGCTAGAGTGACATTGTGCCAAAGAGAGGTTGACGTAGTCCCTAGAGGCTAACTGAGGTTTCGTGGGGCAGATTGGAGCTGTGAAGCTACCAGAGTGTTTATCCGGGGTTTTAGCTAGAATATCTGCTTTCGAGTAAAGAGGTGCTATTGTCGAGATTTTTCTTTGTTGGGTGAGCCATATTTGGCACCCTGATTGTATTCTGAAACTGCTTAATAAATAAAACCCTCAGATAGTTGCATTGGTTTTCCCGCATTGGGTTTTTCGGGGACATTAGTCCAAAAACAACAGTGTCACTTGTGTGCTTGTTTATATTTCCTTCAGTTGATGATCTGTAATGTGTTGAACATTTACTTGTATTTATTTCCAATATTTACATGGTAAATGGGTTGTTAATTAACAGAACAAGTAGGTAGGAATTAATCAGTAAAGTGCATGAATGGTTTCTAACAGTTAGACTTAGAAATTCCAACAAATTGTGTCGGGGTTGCTTATGGAAGAAGGGTAATTCCCTTAAAATATTTTTTCCTTGATTTTCTTGCTGTTTGGATTGCCAGTTGGGCATCCATAGATTGTACTCAGATTTTCACTGCTACATAATAATAAAAACCCTCACTGCTACGCTAGTTTTCCCAAGTTGGGTTTTTCCGGAGACATTTGTCCAAAAATAACGGTGTTAATTTATGTGTGTTTGTGCTACTATTTTCTCAGTTTCCAACACTATTTTATTACGCAGTTTATTTGTGAAAATCACAGTGTGAATTATTTGATATTTGTCATAGCAAACTGCAAATAAATTGTTAAATAAATTAACAATTAAGAGAATAATTTCCAGTTGTTGTGATAGATGGAATTTTCACATGGTATCAGAGTGTGAGTGATCAGCCAGAAGCTCAAAAGCAAAGAGGAAAGTTTCGCTGCTCAGAGGGTGCAACATGTCAAAATTTTTGGAGGCAACGAAATCCATTCCCAGGCAGGCTGAAATTTTCAGAGGTAGCAGAGTCCATTGCCAGGCAAATCGATTTGCTTGGGAAAGTCCAATTTTTGAGTGTAGAGAGGAAAAAGAATTTGACTTTCTAGTTTGAGTGATTCCAATATGCAGAGGGAGTAGGTCAAATTTTTGTTGAGCAGATTCCTTGGTTGGATGCAGAAGGTTTTGTAGCAACAAAACCAATGTCAAGTGGAAGAGAAGATTACACACATAGAGCGAGATTTCTCTTAGAGGGTTTCTAGTTAAGAAATTTGATTTTCCGAGTTGCAGATTGGCAATAGCATCTAGCAGAACTGTGCAATCCAGGAAGGAGTGTGAGTAGTAGAGCATTAGCCGAAAAAAGGAAGAGGGAGTTTCTAGATCATATCAAATATGCACACAACTGGGCTCAGGGACCAAGACAGATTGGAGGGTGCCTCCAACTATGTCATTAGGAAGGAAAGGGTGTTATTCCTTCTGGAAGAATATGGTCTAAAGCCCTATGTAGAGAGTGTGGTAGTGGTTCCCAAGGATGAAGACCAGCTCAAGGAGTACAGGAAGGAGATGGCTAAGGACAAGAGGATGATTTTGGATAGAGTGTGGGATCATCTCATCTCACATGTGGCAGGACAAACAACAACCAAAGAGATGTGGGATTCCTTAGCAGAGTTGTTTCAGAGTTCTTCCAAGCAACGAAAGATGTACCTCCAGGAGAAGCTGAGGAGCACGAGGATGAAAATGGGCGAGAGCATAGATGCCTTTCTCACTCATATTCAGGAAGTCCTAGATCAGCTGGAAGCGGTTGGGTCAGCACCTCAACCCACAAAGCTTGTACAATTGACATTGAATAATGTCTTTGAGGACAAGTAGGTATTTTTCTAGAGTATCTTGTGCAGAGATACCTTGCCAAGGTGGGACATGATATGGTACAATTTGCAATAGGAAGAGTTGAGGCGGGCTTAGTTGAATAGAACCATTAGTGGCAGCTGTAGTAAGGGCTTGAAGAGTGAGGAGGACAATGTGGCTTTTGCATCCAAGGGCTCTATTCATGCGTACGGGGAGATGAAGAAGAAGAAGGACTTGTCGAAGGTCAAGTGCTTCAGATGTGGTGAGCTTGGTCACTACAACACACACTTTCTTCTATGAAACAAGGACAAGCAGGAGTGAGGTGGGGCGACTTGGAGTTGTAGCCCCAAAGAGCTACAAAGATGGGAAGGGTTCACTGAGGATTCCACCTCATGTATCATTACCTAGCTTCGGGGGCCCAAAACATTCAGTAGTAGGATGGATCAGTGTCAGGAGATGCAGTCAGTTGCCACAATGACAATTGCATACTAGTAGTAGTCAAATACTGGGGAGCACAGTGCAGAGTTGGAAGCAGTGTAGAGTGGCACATTGTAGAGTCAGAAGCAACACAAATTCTTCAGAGATAGTGTAGAGGCTAGTAGTAGTCAGAGATTTGGGTGGCAGATGCATCATACTGAACACAATTGGTTCAGTATTTTGGATGTTTTTCAGTTGTATATTTTGCAGTTGCAGCAACAACAAAGTTGCAGTGCAGATGTAGTGTTGACAACAATTCAGCAGGGTCAACAACAGTACATATGCAGTACATATCATAGATGCGCAGTAGTTGGTGGGAAGTAGTAGCCAGAAATCAACAATGTGACAGGAGATGATACAAAGATAGGGTGTTGTCATAGGGTGTGCAACATTAGAACACAATCCTTGCTAAGAGGGAGTTTTAGTTTTTGTAGCATCAGAAGTCTTCTAGACAAGAAATTGGTGGAGAGGCTAGAATACATGAGATATTCAAAACCCAGAAATCGTTTCTGGAAATTCCACCTAGAGATGACTTAATTAGATTATTATCTATTTTTAAGTATTTCTCAAGTCTAAACTTAGGGAATATGGCTAACTAATCAAAATTACTTAATTTAAGGTGCAAATAATCTAAAAACTCACAGGGATTGATCCAAAAATGTTATGAGCCATCGATTAAGGTTTAATCTTGGTCATTGGAGTCCCAACATGAAGACATAAGAAGCGATCAATGTGGTGATGGAGAATGCTGCAGAGTCACTTGGAGAATTTAATTTTCTAGAGTAGCAAGAGTTAGTTGATGAAGAGTTTGAGCTTCAGTGAGGAAATAGAGATAGTGATGGGCAGGGACAGTGGTCCAGAGGAATTTTTCTAGATCCGAAGAGGCAGAAACAAGAGGGTCGAGTTATTCCTAGTGAGGAAACGCAGAGAGTTGTGTAGTTAGCTTCAAAGGGCAATTCGATTTGGATGGAAAGAAACTCATTCTCAGTTCCAGAGGTTGGGTAGAGGGTCTAGAGTGCCGAAGAGGCGATTTCCCTAGTAGAGGCATGAAGAATGACTTCATTAGAGGAAATTCAAAGGCTTGATGGCATAGGGTATGTGTAGAGCAACATAGAGGCTCTAGAAGGTCGAGTTTTCTAAATGAAGTTGTGTCGGGGTTGTTTGTGGAAGAAGGGTAATTCCCTTAAAATAATTTTGTCTTGATTTTCTTATCGTTTAGATTTCCAGTTGGGAATCCATAGATTATACTCAGATTTTTACTACTGCATAATAATAAAAACCCTCACTACTACATTATTTTTTCCAAGTTGGGTACTTTTGGGGACATTTTTCCAAAAGTAACAATGTCAATTTATGTGTGTGTGATAATATTTTCTCAGTTTTCAGTGCTATTTTCTTCCGTAGTTTATTTGTGAAAATCACAGTGTAAATCATTTTATATTTGTCATAGAAAACTGCAAATAAATTGTTAAATAAATTAACAATTAGGATAATAATTTCCAGTTGTTGTGATAGATGTTTTTTTCATAGAAAACACCCCAAGGACATTATTCCACCATGCATGAGCCTTGGATTATGGAAGAACTTTGCTCAGGCTTGAAAATTCTGCTAGATTTTTATTATACTTGTGGTGATAAAAAGGGTCAATTTTCTACAAGATCAACTTACTCCAACATGGTCTCCCAAGTTGTAGTCACATCTTTCCACTATCCATCTTCATATAAGATCTCATCCATATCCTTATAATCTAAGAAGGGTCAACATTAACAAATATGTAATGTGAGTGATAATAAGTATATAACATTACTTTTGTTGATGAGCACTTCATTGCCATGGATTGTAGGTGTAGTGTAATTGATAAGTATGCACACATGGAAAAGATAGAGGGCAAGCTGATATGAGTGTAGCCACTAGTCATTGGTGCATATGTCTGAAAACTAGTAATTCGCCCTGTTAAGCCCCCGAGGGCCTAAATGGCTCAATTTTCATCCATGAGCTATTTTCGTAAATGGATTAGTTTGGCAGTTGAATCCATTTAATATTGACACAACAATGACCTTTTTAGGATTAATTGGACACTTTTATTTCGAAATTGACAAGGTATTTGCTGAATTTGAACCAATCATTTTTCTAAAAGCTTATCGCGCCATAATATGAAGCTTTTTCTTTAGATAAATCTATCTCCACCAGTCATTCAATTTTTTTATTATTGCAAAGTCAATGATGATTCACGTGGATCATCCTAATCAAAATTTAGTTTTATGTGTATCAAAAAGTGTGCATCCTTTGCACCAAACTTCTCCATGCAAGCCACTTTAGCATTGTGCAGAAGTGTCCACCAAGTTGATTTTTCATAGGATATTCTAACTGATAACTCCTCCTTATGGTGTCTTTAATATTTTATTGTATTCAAATTCATCATAAAGTAATTACAAAGAATATCTTAATATATGAACAAAAATGCTAGTAGGATCATAAAAAGACAAACAAACAAGAGACAAAAGAGTTTACCCTGGGAAAACCCACATGGGGGAAATACCCAACAATATTTTTCTTAGAGAAATTATTGAGTTCAACAAAGATACATATAATCTTCTAGTCAAATAGAAAGTCAAACTAACCAACAATGTAGCATTTGTCAACTTGGTCAACCAATCCTCATGACAAGTCATAATTTTTCTCAATACCCTAGACCTAATTTGATCTACTAGAGCCAAATTCTGGCCTCATACCATGCCCAAAGAGGATTGGTCTTGTTTCCTAGAAGTGCCAAGAAACAATTCCTTTGATATGTCCTTACTTTGTCTCATATTCATCCAATATGTTGTAGCTACTACAACCTCGCTCCAAAATTTTGTCCATGCTTTGATTTTGGAGCCTCCCTTCTGTCCAGAGGAGCTCATCAATCACCATCATCAAGTATTCATGCTATGTTAAAGGCTTATCCTTTCATGAAAAACTTTTGATATCTTGTTTTGACTCTGATATGAACTTTTCAAGAACAAGCATTCTCCTTCCTTGATCTTGTAGCATTGTTGGTATTCCCTTTAGAAACTACGCAATCTTGGAAGGCAGGCCAACCTTGAGGATATGAACTATGAAATATTTGAAGACAAGCCAACCTAGAGGATTTGAATTGTGTAATATTGAGAGGTAGGCCAACCTTGAGCTTAGAAACTGTGGAAGGCTGAGGGGCAAGCTAGTCTTGAGCTCAGAAACTGCATAAAGCTATCCTTCCCCCCATAAATTTCCCAATTCATTAAGGCAATGAGTTTCCCAAGCCCTTGAGTTTGGGAATTGTGCAATATCCTTGGCAAATGTGAAAAATAAATTTCCCAAAAAAACAGAGTTGGGATCCCTAAAAAATAGGAGTTTTCCAATTAATGTTGAGTCAAGTCCACTAAACTGCTAATTATGAATTTCAGGCAGTGGCACTTTTTCCTTGATTTTAGGCATCTGCATCAAAAACCCTAATCCGCCTAGATATATTTAATAGACACCCCAATAGCTCATTCACACTCAATATTGGAGCTCTAGCCTTCCCAAGGAGATTAATGAACTTTCCGTTTAGTTTGTGGCGCTTTTTTGGGTAAGTTTTGCATGTTTTTCTTTTTTCTCTTTTTCTGTCACTTTTTATCGTTTGACTTCTATGAGTGTTATTTTTCCTATTTATTTTCATAATAGATATATTTTTAACTTATATTATATTGTACAAGTGTTGGTTTAGTATGTCGTTCTCATTTTTCAAGTGTTACATTGAGATTTTTCTTTTTGCCCCTTGGTAGTTTCCGCTACTGGGATATTTTTTGCATGTTTTTTTTTGATCTTGCATGTTGAATTTTGGCACTTATTTTTTGTAGATATATATTTTCCTTAGCCATATATTCATTCCTTCCTTTCACAACACTCATACTTTTCATTGATTTCTCCCTTTCCCGGGAAGATTTGTGCAATCTTGGCCAATAATTTCCTCTCCAATTGTGCACTTCACATCTCGAAGAGACATGCTTCCAGTTTGGAATTTGAGATTGTGAAATGTATAGTCACTGGATTTCCCAACTGTGTAATGTGAAATGCACAGTCACTTGCTTACCCAACTGTGCATTGCGCAGTCACAAGCCTCATCCCTCAGCCCTAGACACTGGGACTACAGAATGTGCAATTTCTTCCCTCACTCTACCAAACTAGGAATGCGCATTGCACAGTATCAAGCCTCTATCTACCCCCTTGAATGTTGAGAATTTGCAATGCATAGTTCATGAGGCCAGTATCCCACCTTTAGCTTAACAATTGCACAATTTTTCTCCTCAGTGTCTGAGTTATTGCCTTGATCTTGCTAAATATATTGCTTTGCTGAAGCTAATTTATGTTTGCCATGAGCGCATTTCATCATACATGTATTGCATATTTTTGAGGTCATCTCTCTCCATCATTCAATTATCATCATAGTGCCCAAGAGATATGCCTCAAAGGACACCACAGAAAGCATCACTAATGAGATAGTTGAGAGTGTTTCTGCCTTTTTTCCTGTCTTTTCAGACTCTCAACTACTCATTGTGAAAGAATCATATATTACATGGAACACAACAAAAGATGTTTAAATAACAAGAAGTTTCAAAGAAAATCTTGAAGATATGAAGGTTTATATTAATTTCCAATGGTTAGGATTGCACAAGGTTGCATGTAGGTATCCAACTTTTCAAAGGCTTTCCTCTTTCATGTCACATGATTTTCATAGTATGTATCATTTGTTGCAACCATAAGCCTACATGGAATCTCAATTCTATGTAGTCACCAACTACTTGAGCACCAAGGATGTTATCAAAGGTTGGGTGAAAGATCCTTCCAAATTTAGCTAAACACCCATCAACACTAACAAGACCAAATCTCTCAGGAAGGCATTTCAATACTTGACAGTTCTATTTTGCCGCATCTATGGCCAATAGAGTACTGAAGCCTTCCCTGAAGGCTGGGTATTCTTGCTAAATCAGGTTGTGAATGAAGGAAAACCATTTAAGTGGTTGGACTTGTTGGCTTAATAGTTGAGGATCCATGTAAACAATTCCAAGAACCCTCCCAAGGGAAAGCAAGCCAAATTTTACATGTCTTCTTATTTGTTGGATGCTATATGTGCTCAAAATTATTTTCCTAGCATGAAATGGATTTGGAAACCCAAAGAACCCGTTGTGAACATCTACTACAAGCTACTTTTGGGGTGCAGTAAAAAACAAGTCATAGAGAAGTTGTCTGATCACTTCCTCATTCTACTGCACAAGTTGATTTTTGAGGAAGAACCACCTTGCATGTCTCGTGAGGCGATGGAAGAAGTGTCAGAAATGTAAGATTGGTCTACGTCACCAAATGAGACTTACCTCATAATGTTCGACAAAAATAAGCCTCCACATCAGTTACCGAGGTATGTTGTCAAGCAGTAAAAAGTGTCTTTTTCGCCTCTATTTACCCTACATTAATTGTCAATCCAAGTACGATTTGTTATCTCAAAGAGTGTACTTAGTCTGAGGCGGTCACTTGTCAAGAGTAATGCTAGTAGTATAGTGCTTTTGTAAAATTAACTAAATGCTGGAAACAAACTCTAATTGTAATGACAAGAAGTTGAAATACTTGTAACTAGATCATTCATTTAAGAAACTACAACACTTCATCAGTTTTATGGCATTCTTCCCAACTACTTTGCTGTTGGGCAAGACTATAGCTGACTATCGGTCATATTAACCCATGGTGGCTTACTATTGACTCTACATGGCGAGATTTCTTCATGCTTCGGGCAACATCGTGTAATAAAGAATTTAAAAGCGCAGGCAAATTCACAACACATTTTTGCTTTAACACGGCTAAAATTTTGAGATGGCGTGGTCTTACCACATCCTTCCTGTGATCGCAAGTGATGTAGGTCTGGATGATTCTCTCCAATTCTTCCCATGGCTCTCCCAAAGTTGCTGGCAGAACTCCTTTCCCTTTTACAGTAAGGTTTTTCCCTTCATCCTGGAAGATGGTCATGGTGTCTTGCAGTCTCACCTTTTTCAGAGTCCACATAGGTCCAGTGGCTGGCAGTCCCGAAACTTTTGCAATTATGTCATCAGTGACTGCTATCTGTCTTCCTCTCACCATAGAATGATGTTCTTGCAAGTTCTATAGAAACTCAATTGCCACCATCCCATTGGATTGTTGTAGACGGTTAAGATAAGTTATCCATTTTGCCCTTGCTAGGATTTCTTGTGTAGCATCGAAGACCATCAACACCTATGGCTCACTACGAATTGATCTTCCTCCCATCTTATTCACGCTTAGCACACTGTAAAAAACACAGAGTCGGCAATGGAATAACAGTCTATTCAAATTTTTAGTTCACTGTTAAGAAAACACAGAGAAGATGACGGAACAACAAGCTATTCAAATATCTAACCTAATGCTAATTTTTGTAGAGAAAAACACGGAAATGGCTTCGGAACAGAAAAGCATGCATATTGGGAAACAAAATACCGTTAAGTCTTGCTATTCTTGAGTCATAATTCTTCCGAATGATGAGCTGACACATATGCCAGCGAATTATGGAGATCACCCACACCCCCTGCAATGCGATAGGCCGTCCTCGGCTGTCAAATAAAGGAGCAGCATGCTGAACTACCATAGTACAGAGTAATAAAGGAACAAGGTATAGAGATATGCCATGTTTACAAAAATGAGGGGATTACCGAAACTGAGGCATATGATAGAATCGTTAATAAATATGGAAATGCCATGATATGATGCGAGAAATGGAGGATAGGACAGCTGACGTGAACCAATTATATACATAATCTCAAAAGATATAAGAAGAAGGGTTTTATAGTTACTATTGGTGTATAAGAAATATGACTTCAATACCATCAACAGAGCTTTGTTGCCCACAGGTGTCCATAACCTTGACAGAGTTGTTTATTTTACCCTTGAAACAATAATCCTTTGTGTATGCCTAGGAAAGTGCCGTGCAATGTCCAAATGGAGGCCATTGTGTTGGCTTGGTAACTAGATGAATCACAATGCCATTCACCAGGAAGGAGTGAAAGGTGGGCAGGTTGGCTCGTGATGAGTCCTCCTGTTCCAAGGACTTTTATCTTTCTGATGTGCCTCTTAGATCATATCCCTGGTGTGGTGGCCATAGTGGGAATGCCACTTCACTTTCTTCCTTATGATCATGGTAGGCTAGCTCTTGATGAGACCCCCTATCCTTCATTTGACAAATCATGTTAGTAATCATATAGATAAACATTTTTTCTTTTCCTTCTTTTGTTTTATATATTATTTTTCCTATTTATATACAAAGGGTGGTTCAACACTTCTTAAGAGTAGGGATGGTGGAAGAAGTCTAAACATCTCAATAGAGAAACATATGCCCTTATTCTTATTCAATAATAATGATCAAAGAGAATTATGGGGATTTAGAAAGAACCATCATAGAAAGAACCATCATGATAAAAATAATCAATCATATTGGTATTAGTAAAATAATGACAGCAAGGTGATAAATAGTTGTGTCCTCCCCTCTTTTCTCTTATCAATTCCAAGTAATTTCTTTTAAAGATGACGATTTTGATGTGATTTTCTAATTTCAGTATCCTCTAGATTTTGTGTTCTTGCATACATGTGTAACTGTTGCCTTAAATGACCATTACTCACAAAAAACACACATAAAAAAAAGAAGAAAAATGCATTCCAAAAATGTTCTCAAGATGGAACAGGTACTGTTAGAGCAAAAGAATATTTGCACACAAAAACCGCAAGCAAAAAGGAAAAAAACATGCTTGAAACTGCTGTTCCTTGAGAGGAAAAATAGTTGTTCCTTGATCGAAATAGAAAAGAAAGAAAGCGCAAACAAAAAAATGTGAAAATGTTGTTCCTTCAGAAAGGAACAACAAAAAATGAAAGTGTTGTTTCTTCGGAAAGGAATAGCAAAAAACGAAAGTGTTGTTCCTTCGGAAAGGAACAGTAGAAAAACGAAAGCATTGTTCCTTCGAAAAAGAACAACAGAAATGTGGATATGCTGTTCCTTTGGAAAGGAACAACAAAAATGCAGAAGTGTTGTTCCTTCGGAAAGGAACATCAAAACGTAAAAGTGCTATTCCTTCGGAAAGGAACAACGAAAAGGCAGAAATTTTGTTCCTTCGGAAGGGAACAACATAATGCAAAAGCGTTGTTCCTTCAGAAAGGAACAACAAAACAATGAAAATGTTGTTCCTTCGGAAAGGAACAACATAATGCAAAAGTGTTGTTCCTTCGAAAAGGAACAGCAAAGCGGTGAAAATGCTATCCCTTCCGAAGGAACAACAAAATGCAGAATTACTATTCATTCAAAAAAGGAACAACAAAATACAAAAATTGCAGAAATGCAGAAATCTGTACAGAAAGTAATTTACATAAGCAAAACAAGAGAATTATGTACAAAATTTAAAAGCAATCAAATCACTTAGTGAACCAAAGGTGAGGAAGAGTTCTCTTTCTCAGCCAGAATCTGCATGTCGGAGTCTTCCCGAAGTTGCTGGTAGAAGGATTCCCAAGTAAGTGGTTTGCGGTACAATCGAACTCGGTGGCCATTTGCTTTAAAGGTGTGTCCAGATCTGTCAATGGTGGTTAAAGTGATGGTGCCATGTGCCATTATCATGCACCTTCTGGATTTCATATGGTCCCAGCCAGCGAGTCTGAAGTTTCCCCAGAAAATCCTAAAACCTGGAATCGTATAGGAACGCCCAATATCCTTCGCGGAAGACTTTCTTTTTTATGAGGGCGTCGTGCCATTTTGCTCTCCGCTGTTGGATTAATGCGGTATGTTGAAGTGCGGAGAGCTTGATTTCATCCATCTCGTTGATTTGTTGTAGTCTATTAATTTGGGCCTCGTTTAAATCTAGACCGACTTCTTGTGCTATTCTCAAGGTTTGTATTTTGAATTCTATTGGAAAGATGGGTTCCTTTCCAAATACTAGCTGATATGGTGAATAAATGATAGTGTTTCTCCATGTTGTTTTGTATGCCCACAAGGCTTTCGGCAATCTTGTAGCCCAATCGCATCTATGTGATGCAATGGTTTTTGTTAGTATTGCTTCTATTACTTTATTCGTGCTCTCTACTTGGCCATTTGCCTGTGGGTGGTATGGAGTGGTAATTTTATGTTGAATATGATAGTTTTTTAGTGTTGCAGCAATTTTATTACCAGCAAATTGTGGTTCCCCATCTGTGATTATGTCTCTTGGGAGGCCATATTGCACAAATATTTGGAATAGGAAATGAATGACGGAATACTCTGTATCTCTTGGTAGTTCCTTTGCTTCAACCCATTTGGTCACATATTCCGTTGCTACCAAAATATATGTTTTCTAGTTTGATGATGGGTTGATCGGACCAAAAAAATCGAGCGCCCAATGCTCGAATGGTTCAATGACTAGCTGTGGGTTCAAGGGCATTTCGTTGGACTATCCAGGGCATCCTATTCTTTGGCAACTATCACAAGCTTGAACAAATTTCTTTGCATCTTTGAAGAATGTGGGCCAATAATACCCTATTTGTAGAACTTTGTAACTAGTTCTTTGATCTGTGAAATGTCCACCACACAGTCCGTCGTGACAGGCTTTTAGAATGTCAAATGTTTCATCTTCATAGACACATCTTCTGATGTGCATATCTGCCCTTGTATGAAATAGGTAGCCCCCAATCCAAGAAAATCAAGTACTACGCTGCACAATCTGCTTACGTTCATTGGGGGTTAGATGTTTTGGTAATTTGCCTACTGTTAAATAATTGGCAACATCAACATACTAGGGTGTTTTGATGATAATAGCGAACAAATTTTCATATGGAAATTGATCTTCGACTGCTGCTGCGTTCACTGGCTTTGGCATTCGTGAGAGAAAGTCAACTACAAGATTTTATTTCCTAGGTCGATCTTTTATTATGATGTCAAATTCCTGCAATAAAATCAACCATCTTGTTACTCTACCATTTTTAATTGGTTTATTTGCTAAATATTTTATGGCAGAGTGATCTATATATAAAACAACAGAATATCAAGTGATATAATGCCTAAATTTATTTACAACATGTATTACAGCTAA
>APFE030988501.1:0-10642 GCA_000404065.3 Pinus taeda
TTCCTTCATACCGTTAAGATTTTATATATATATGGGGTTATTTTTTTGGTTATTTTTCTAAGTCGACAGTATCATATGCGTTGAGATTCCTGTTTCATAGAAACTTAAACCATGTTTTTACATTGTAATAAGGTTTCCACTTTATTAAACTCGCGAAATAACTTACTCCAACTTAACTTGCTCCATCCTGGATTTGTGTGTCTACACAAGACCCACAATAAATGGAGTTATCTGTTGTAAAAGTTTTCTGACAATAAATAATTTTTGTAATAACACCAACGTTCAGCTATTCAAAGAGTGACATAGGAGGTGGGCTCGAGCAGAAATGTATGCAGGTTTAGAGAACATGCAATCAATATAAGGGTTTCCATTTTATAAAAATATAACCAATTATAATAAAATTAGAATACAATCAACTATTAAAAAATGATGAAGAAATATATGGTTCCATTTCATTTTAACACACTCCAGTGGGATGGATTCTCTCCTCTGGACAATTTTATGTATGTTAAATGGAAAACAGAACAATTGATTTAAGTCAGTTGCATCTTTATGTTTTATAAATATATATTTGAATTCCTTAGTCTCCTAGAATCTGCAGTTGTCTTGATCTGGGATTACAACCCTAACTACCTCCAGCATTGGTTTGTTGTTTATAAATCCCTCAAGACCCCTCAATTTTTTATCTTATTGGTCATCTGGAGAGCACGTAATGCACTAATCTTTGATTCCTCCTAGCGTTCTATCTATAGAACCAAGACTTTGATCATGGCATAATTTAAAGAATTTCCTCGTGAGCCCTTCCCTTCTCCTCACCCCTCTCGCTCCTCCTTTCATCTTTGGTCTTCCTTTCCATTTGGATTCTTTAATTGAGCTAGTTCCTTTGGGGCATGTGGTTGTAGAATGATCATTTATCTAGAACCTGATCATCTCTTTAGATTCCTTTGGTTTGGTGGAAAGGGTTTGAACGTTAGGGCCAAGCTTCCGGCCTTATGGGGTACTCTCTATTATGCTTCATGGATTGGATTGACAAGAATTTCCATCTTTGGGGACTCTAAAGTTATTATCGAATGGGCTAGAAACCAATGTAAACTTCAGAATCCGAATCTCTCTTCTAGCAATAGCAAATCAAAACTCTATCTCGATCATTCCTTCAGATTTCCTTCTCTCAAATCTATCATGAGCACAACAAGGAAACTAAATTTTGTCCAATAGTGGATGTTCTACCTTGTTGGGCTCGATCCACTTCTAGAAATTCATCTCAATCTCTCTTCTTCAGTTGGGACAGATGACTTACTAACTCTTCACCTGATCCATTTTTGAGTTGGGCCTCCTATTTTTTGGCACTTAGTAATTGTTATTGTTGCGGCTTTCTCTTGATGTTGCTTTCTCCTACATGTTTACCACAGGATTATTTCCTTTTTGTTCATACATTGGATGTGGAATTGATTATTTCATTGCATCCGTAGCTTTGCTGTTATGGATAATCTTCATGTCTTTGTTTCTACTTTCTTCTATTGTTTTTATGTTTAGGAGGATGCATATATGTTACTTAGGCTACACCTGAGTAATTTCACAAAAGAGCGTCTATTATCCAATGGGAAGGTTGACTCTTGCAATCCGTTATTCATCTTTTAGATATATAATTATTTAGTTAAAATCTAGAGAAATGCACAAACTTTTAAGAAGGACCTAATTTATTAGGTGATGCCTTGAATTCCTAGACATATAGTGACAGATGACTACCCAATGGTCAAATCAAATTTAAGGTTCCTCAGATTTTATGTGGATAAACTTATCAAAATATAGGAACCCATTTTAATAATAAACACTTTTTAATTGAAAGAACTACAAAATAACTATTTTTTCATAGTGATTAAAAAAATCTCATCAAATTTAAGTAAATCTTAGTTTGAAAGAAAGGTTATTTTACTTACTAAGTATATTATAAAATATATTATATAATGCACTAAATAAATATCATGTAATAATTGTTCTATAACTACTCGATATTACATATTAATGATTATATTACATAATAATTGTCATGTTACATAATACTTATTTATTAAATTATGATCATAAATCTAATAACATATCTTAAGTATATTACATTTATTGAAATAAGAAAAAATTAAATAATGGTTACAGACATTTGATTTTTTTGGGAAGTCAAATGTTTAAATTTAAAAGGACTTTCCCCATATTTACATTTATTTTATAGTAGAGCCAAAATGATTAAAATATTTTTATTTATAATCTATTTATTTTTTATAAATATTTTTTAAAGCCACATATTAATTTTATATAAAGAATTGAAAGGAATTGCACACCCTCCCTTATTATTTTTATTAAGGAATTTCCTATTAAGAAATAATTGTTTTTTTTTCACTTTCAATATTTATATTATATATATATATCATATATATATTTAATATATATATTATAGTTTATTGTAACATCTTGTATTAAAATATTTTTAACAATTACAAAATTTAACATCTTCCCACATTTAAAACTGTAAATATATTTATTTCTATACTTTTAATTATTTTATTTTTTAAAATTGTCATTTTTATTTTTAATTATAGTTGACATTATTTTTTATTTAGAAAATATTTCATTTATATTTATATATTTTTTTGCTTTTAATTACTTTTATCATTTTTTTAAAGTTGATAGAAAGTTATGTTATTTCACATGAACATTGGAATATTTTATTTATGGTTGAGAAAGAGTGAAATATTCTTACCACATCTTCTGACTTGTAATATCGACAAAAATTGAACAAGCACAAGGAGAGTGAGATTATTTGTATTTTACTAGTACAACCACATTACAAATATTAATATATCCTAAGGCTTCATAAATATAACAAAAAAACTATTACAACACAAAATGCTACACATTTACCCGATTAACCATGTATAAAAGGGTTATGGGTCAACTTTAACTTAAAAAAAATAAAATTATAAATGAATGTTATAGATAATAATGGGGAACTTACATGGATGAACTTATTAGAATTGGAATAATCTCAAATCACTAAGAAATTGGTGGGTGGGGAGCCACGTGGCAAGAATATAATTTTTTAAATTTAAAAAAAGTAATGGACCATTTTGCGAAATAAAATTTGCACAAATATAAATGAATGTTATAAATAATAATGAGAAATTTATCATGGAGGAACTTATTGGAATAAGAATAATCTCAAATTGAGAAGTATTAAGTCTAAGCATATATTGAGCACATTTCCTTGAGAATCAATCTAGGCCCTCAATTAAAAAAAAAAAAATCAAAAGATCCTCATCCATCTTAAGTTGAAATAAAAAGTATTTGGCAATAATTCTATTAATTAAAACTAACCACAACCAAATAAATATATTTATTTTTGTTTTGAATTATGGTTAACATTGTTTTTTATTTAGAAAATATTTTACTTTTATTTTAAAAAAATTACACATTTTTTAAATGTAAAATATTGTTCAACACTAACTTATAAAAAATTGAAAAAAATACAAATTTCATAAAAAGTAATATTACCTTTCTTTAAATTAATATTTTTTTAAAAAATTCTAAAAAATATACAACTATTTAAAATAAATTTTAAAAATATAAGCTATTGCATGGTATCACAACCTTCCACCCAACTCTATACGGAATTGGGGTGCATTCAAATGCATGTTCCTTGAAGTTTGTTGATGACAAGACCCCATCCATGCTACTCAAAGAATTGGGAAGCCTCAAGATGGAGGGGAAAGAGAAGCTGAAAGAATTCAATCAAAGGTTTACATGCATATTGAACAAGTTTTCAGTGACACTAAAAGTCATGACTCCATCACTGTTGATTACCGCACATCCGCATTGCCAACCAACATTACACAGTTTGTCAAGCGAGACGCGAAACCAACACTCTTAGCAAACTGCGAAGAGGCTATTGCTGTTGAGAAAGACTTGCACTCAATTGAAGTCATCAAGGATGACGAATCAACAAAGGACTCCAAGGATGCGAGCAGGAAGTCCTAAGCAATGTCGAGCAAGGGTAGAGACAATGAAGCAATTAATATTGAGACCCTCACTCGACTTGTCAAGAACTTGATTATAGAAGTGTCTGAACTCAAACAATAGAAAACAGACACATTTGCAAACATCCATCCGCATAGATAGAGACAGGAAAGTAGCCCATGAAGCAGAAACCAGTTCATTTCAAAAACTGCATAGAAACTTGTGTTCTAGGTTGAACAGTGTGCAGATCCTAATTTATGTTCTTTCCATGAAGAACATCACCCTAAGAACTCTTGTTTAGACTAGAAGTGAGTCACAAGCTCTTTTTGTAGTCATACACTTGGTGTGAAAAGCAATATGTAGGAGTAGATGTAAGACACTGATGATGACCAAGAGGTTTCACTTGATGAATCATCAAGCTCTTGGCATGTGGTGAACACGTATCAGTGCTCGCGAACAATGTCAAAGACGAATACTGAGAAGTAGCCCCAAAAGAAAACTGACTGTTACAATCTTAGGAGTAAAGGGGCTCCCCATACATTTGGGGAAATGTAAGAGAAGATAAGACTGATGATGAGGAAGTCTGACCCACTCGCCACCCCAAAGTAGAAAACATAAAACAAGTTCAGGAAGAGAGCAGTAGACAAGAGGACATCCATGAGCAGTAAACTGCAAAACATTTCGCCAAACAACATGAACATCCATTCTAGCCCAGACACCACGGTAAGTCTACTGCCTCTGGACTACATCAATGTTGATGACATGAAGAAAACTTGAGCAAACATCAGTTTGTTTGAGTTAGCTAAGATCATGAGTCAGTGAGATATCCTACTGCGTGCATTGGGATAGATAGCAACAGACAGCGTAGCCTCTACCGGTAAGGGAGCAAGCACACCTCCCGGATCACTTTCCACTGGACTCAATACACTCTGGATGGAAGAAGAGAACTTGGGTTGCCCTTCATTCCTGCTATATTTTGAAATTTTCAACTACAATGTTCACAACTGCTTGGTTGATTCCAGCATGACAGCCAACGTCATGTCACTCTCCATTACGAAAAATGTCAATGCACAATGGAGTGAGACATCCACGTGAATCATCCAACTTGATCGAACATTGGTACCAGCCATTGGTGAACTACGATATGTGATCATCTGATTATCCCATGACGATCGAGTCCACCAATACATTAACATTGTGGTTGTGGACATACTCAAAGCATACTGTCTACTACTCAGTAGAGACTAGTCTAGTAAGCTAGATGAATATTTTGATACAGACTGTTCTCACATGTGGCTTTTGTACAAGGGCAAGTGAAACCAAATCCAAGTGTTGTCCGAGAGGTACATGAAGCATAATGTCAATCCCCTTAATAGAGAGAATGAACCTTTGGCATTCGCAGATATCATGTTTGGCAATTGCGTCCTTAAAATAGCATTGAGGTGTTATCCCGCACGACAAGCTCTAACCCCACCAGACACATAGTCGGGACTCCTTCCTTGCCCAACTGATGGAAATGAAACTTGTACAGTACATTGTACCAATAGTAGCAATTGTAGCAGCAACAGTAGTAGGAGTAGTACTATCACATTAAGCGGTCTGTGTCTAGATGATTTGTGGACCATGTACTTTAATGGATCAAAGACATAGGATGGCTCAGGAGCTAGGTGTGTCTTGATCGACGCTTGCAACAGGAAGCATATAGTTTCAAGTTGCTTGGAGTTTGAGCACATAGAAAATGTTTCTTAGTATGAATCATTCATGTTAGGCTTGGAGAAAGCCATCAGCCTCAACGTGGTCGCACTCAACATGGTCGTTCTCACCAATTAAGGATAGATTTACTATTGAAATTTTGTATAAACCATCTATCTCAGAAAACATAACTAACTTATGCGTGTTTAATGATGATCAATAAATACTCCATTTCATGGCCAATGCTAACGACTTCAAAGATGCAGTGATATATGATGATGAGCATGAGTACTCTATGTTAGTACAAGCTAGTAACAGGAAAGGGCACCTTATCACAAAAGGTGTGGTAACATTGGAAAAGCTTTATGACTTGCAAGAACATTTTCAGGGGCCAAGGAACAACAAGACCCATAGTTCCACCATGATGCAAAAACTGATAAACCTAGGAACAAAAAAAGATTTGAAGTTTGTCAATCTTGGTACATGTTGTACACAAAAAGAGTGGCATGTCTTTGTCTACTTGTTCAAACAATACCGAGATGTGTTTTCCTAGATGTATTATGATCTGAAAACTTATGATACATTGATATTCAAACATATCATCCTGATCAAAGAAGGGGTAAAGCCATATCAATGGAAGCTGAAGAAAGTACATCCATCGCTTGAACCCCTCATATAGAAAGAGGTTACTAAGTTATTGGATGCACAGATCATATACAAAGATTTTCATTCCATGTGGGTTTCAAATATTGTTCCTGTCTGTAAGAAGTTTGGGGAAATCCACTTGTGTGTCGATTACCAGAATGTAAACCACACCTCGTACAAAGACAACTACCCCGTGTCGTCTATGGAACACATTTTATAAACAATATTTGGGGCACATATGTTTTCTATTGTTGACAGTTTCTTAGGATACAATCAAGATCTAATAGCAGAAACTGATAGACTCAAAATTAGTTTCCATACCAAGTGGGGTATGTTTGCTTATAGACGAATACCATTTGGGCTCATAAATGCATGCACAACATTTTAGTGTGCCATGGACATCTTTTTGCAGACTCATTGGACAGATCGTGATGGTATACCTCAATGATGTGACTGTCTTCTCAAGGAGACGAGAAGACCACATACGCCATTTAAAGGAACTATTTGAGCGATGTCGGAGATAGAGGATTTCCCTGAATCTCAAAAAGAGAATATTCATAGTGTCAGAGCTGAACCTCCTCAGACACATTGTTTCCAAAAGTGGGGTCAAGGTGGATACGGACCGGGTCCAAACCATTACACAAATGCCTTACCCAACCAACAAGAAAGCTATGCAGTCCTTCTTGGGCAAGATAAACTTCCTCCGGAAGTTCATCATTTATTATGCGTAGATAGCTAAGCCCATGAAGGAAATCATCAAGAAAGATGCAGTCTACAGCTGGGGTAAGAGGGAATGTATGCATTCACCTGGAATAAGCAGGCCATTACAGAAGCACCTACACTCTACAACCAAAATTTCAAGAAATATTTCCTACTATACACCTTCACCTCTGATAATTGACTAGCTGCAATACTCACTCAGAAGGATGAAATGAACGATGAAAATCCCATCTCCTTCATGAGCGCAAGCATGCAGGGACTAGAGCTCAACTACCCCACCATTGATAGGAAAGTGTTGTAGAAATATCACCAGTAGAACAAACCGATATATGCAATGTCCTAAAGCATAATACTTGTTCTACTTCTACAAAACATTAAGCGGAAGCATAATCGAATTCATGAGCAACATCAACTAGAAACATGCATAACTGATCAAAAGAAATAATCACACATAAACAAGATATATCCAGGGGAAAGAACCAGCATAAAACCCCAACCATGTATTATCAATCAAGAGGAAATCCTCTTCAACATAAAAAAAGAACCAGCTCAATAGCTATCTTTCTCTCTCTATACTTTGATGATTTTCAATCAGAAGATGAAAATCATGGACTTCCTAGGCCTCAATATATAGGCCATAAGTCCTCCAATCTCCTATAATAGATCCTTCTCCATGCAAGGAATACTTACTAGAAATATCCAAGCATCTGATAATACATTGTCCCACATCTAATCTCGACTGGATCTCTGACAGAACTGACATGCAATAATTATCCATGAGTGAATTATCAGTTATCTAAAATAATAGTTGTCACATGCATGCAAGCATTAACAAACTATATTTTATTATTTTAACAACTTGTTAAAATAATCTAATTGGACTTGACTAGCTAGAACTAAGTCAACTAATTCTCTCATTATAGAACTCATACTTATTGCCTCAATCAGTGGAGGAAATTAAGGACAAATTCCTCAATCAATGGGACAACTCATGTGCATGCTCACAAAGACTTCAAATTCAAATTTCGTTAACTAATTAACTCAAATGAATTAGTTAATTAATATTTCTAACTGTTGTTAAGACCAGAATTAATTTTACTTCCTAAAGATAGACTGGGGACTGCTATAAATAGGGACCCAGAAATGCTATTTTTAGAACTTTCTATTTTTAGCAGTTTCACCTCTCACCCAATGTGGCCAATGACCTCATTGGCCAAACTGCTATTTTTAGACATGCTATTTTTAGCAGGTCTATTCTTAGCACATTCTAAATTTAGCATTTCTTGTTGCACATTTTTCAACACTCCCTCTCAACAAGAAAGGCTTTCTCTTGAACCCCATCCTGTAACTCTGGAATGTTCTGCATGCAACACATCTACCCGGTCCACTTGCTCCAACAACAGTTGGAACAAAGACAATCCCAACTGACCACTCCGTTGGGCTAGGAACATACTCTGATGTTAAAGCTCTACTTGTTGCTGACAATTGCTCCCTCTTTGACATCTGCATTACTGCAACAACTCCATGCATCTCGCACCATTACACACCTCTCTGTGCCACCTAGAGCTGTTCAAAACACTTGTACCTCTCATATTGCTATAGCTTGCTAGCTATGCATTGTCTTAGGATTCCCTGCACTATCGCTCTCTCTGCCACTCCATCTGCATCTGTCTCTACCTAATCAGTCAGTTCCTTCTACTCCACATTGGTGCTCCTGTAGCAAGGTCTCATCCAAGAGGTTGGGTACCTCAAGGATCCTACCCCTCCTCCCCGGGATGATCAATCCACATCACCCCACCTCCTACCTGGAGGTATGCCTACATGTGATCCCTTTGCTCACCTAGCTCAAAGTTTCCCCCTACTGGAGGTCTCTACACGAGTAGATGTCTCTACTCGATCTCCACTTGACTTCCCCTGTTATGGTTGCTCCATAACCTCCTGAAGTTGTTGCACCAATTGTGGCTCCTCCACAATCGTTTAAGACTTCTTGTGGCTCTACATGTTGAGAAGTAATATACCCTCCCTCTCAACCACCAAGTCTCCATTAGTTGCCTTGCTCCTCAGGGCTTTGCATGCATCTTGAACCTCACCTGTCTAGTGATGATATGTCTAAGGAAAACCTTTCCCTTATTGAAGACTACATCATAGCCTCTATCTTCCAATATCGTGATCAACACCAAGTTTCTCCTCAGTCCTACTACATACTTGACATCGGTCAAGGTAAGGCAAGATCCATGCTTCCCCTGAAAAATAACCATGCCTACACCTGAGACACTATACTTCTTATCATTACCCATTGCTATGAGTATCTAGAGATCTTTCTCCTCTAAAGTACTGAACAAACTCTTGTCACCGGTCATGTGGAAAGAAGCTCCACTATCAAGAAACCAACCATTTCCCACCATGGATGAAGCTATGCATGCGAAGAGTGTGAAATCCAACTCAAACTATGAAGAAAGTGCCTCACCTTCAGATCCTTCCTCGGATCCCCTCTTGGATTTCCTCCGTGGATAATTTGCAGCATAATGGTCCACCTCATGACAACGAAAGCATTGCACTTTTGATTTGTCAACCTTCTTCCCATCATTGGAAGAACTAGATTCGGAAAGAGAAACCTTCTCCTTCCCCTTCTTCACCTTACTCACTAAGGCACAGTTCTCCTCATCATGCATGGATGAAGAACTATCTCTGGTGCTCCGTCTGATCTCCTCCTGCATCAAATCCAACCATAGTCATTCCCAATCTAGCAGTTTCTCCCTTCCATTCACCAAATCCTGGTAGCTATGCCAGCTTTTAGGAAGGCCAAGGAGTGCTAGGCTCACCATATCATCATCCGATGTCACAACCCCTACACTTGCAAGCTCATCCCTACATGTGATGAGCTTGGTCAAATACATAGAGATCGTCTCATCCATTTCACACTTGATCTTTCAAAGTTTGTCCTTCAGTGCCAACTTCCTCTGATCACTGCTATTCTAATATAAATCTTTCAATGTTTTCCACATTGCATGTAGAGTCTCCTTCCCATGGAGGCTCGAGACAATGTGATCTCGCACTCCCTCCAAGAGAATTCTCGTAGCTCTAACCACACACTTCCTCCATTCCACCTGCTCAGTCTTGTCAGTAGGCTTAGGAATTTCTTGATCACTAAAATCCTTAAGACCATTATCTTCCAAAACTACCTCCATGCGATGCTTCCAAGATCTATAGTTTCAGCTGCCATCAAGGGCATACTCAAGCCTCAAACCATAATATGCCATCGATGAAATAAATGTGATAAGAACTTGAGATCTATATCAAGAATAAGAAACTTCAAATTCCTCCTACTAGTGTATTGTTCTTACTTGATCACCTATGCTCTAATACCATGTAGAATTTTTCTGCAAATCAGCTAGCTCTGATACCATGTAGAAATATCACATGTAGAACAAACCAATATATGCAATGTCCTAAAGCATAATACTTGTTCTACTTCTACAAAACATTAAGCGGAAGCATAATCGAATTCATGAGCAACATCAAGTAGAAACATGCATAACTGATCAAGAGAAATAATCACACAAAACACAAGATATATCCA
>APFE030988504.1:26023-63788 GCA_000404065.3 Pinus taeda
GAATAAAAAGTCACTTCCTAGGTAGCACAACATTGTGACTTAAAGGGGAGCCAAGGGGGCCAAAGGGGGACGCAGAAATGGAGCCCGCGGAGACACATGGAGGAACTGTGCAGGAGGAAAAGAACACATGGCAAGAGAGGAATCACGTAGGAGGAGGTGAGCCTAGGGATTGTGAGAGGCAAAGGCTATAAAATAGATAGGAACCCCCTCATTTTGGATCATTTGGTTATGTGCATTTGGAGCTAGTCGTTTTGACTTCTGAGCACGCTGGCTGTTTAGCTAGTCTACAGCACTGTTTAGTGCATCGAGTGTCTCCGTTCGAAGATCTCACGCTTAGCCCTTGGGGACTTCGAGTGCCTGCTCGAGCAAGATATTTCCTTTGGTGTTTCAGCAGTAGTTTCATCAGCATTCCAGCAACAGTTTAAGCAGCGTTTTGCAGGACTGCGCAACACTAGGAGAGCGATGCAGTTCTTTCTGGTTGTAGTGCTGGATTTGGCGTTTTGCAGGGGGATTTATGCTGGGAGATTGAGCAGGGGTCCAGCTCTTGTCTCATTGGACGATTTTTGGCAGAGTTTCAGGCAGAGTTTAGAGGGGTTTTCTTTAGTGGCAGCGCAAGGCATTGAGGAACTGCGCAAAACCCCAAGAGGGTGTTTTTCGGGGGTCGGCCATTCCAGGAAAGCTTTTTGGGTTTTTCTGGGTTTCTTGAGTAGAGCCCGAATCCAGAGTTTCAGCTTTTTCCGAGGAGGGGAGCAGTCGCAAATCTCATTTGTTTCCTAGCAGCAGTAGCAGCATCCACGCAAAGAGGCCATTCTTGTCATTCTAAGAGTATTTCTTCACTTGCCTTATGCAAGTCGAGGTGCCATTTGTCTAATCACCTCTTGTACTCATTTTATTGCTCAGTATAATAAAATGGCTTAGCATTTCTCGCTGCATTTCTTGTGTATCTGCCTATATTTCCAGTTTACATTATTATATGATGTTCCACTGTTATTTTATCACTTCTGGGTTATTATATCATTTGCACATATTTGGTTGGAGTTTTTGTTGGGGTTTGAGGAATATTCTAGGTTAGGAATATTACACCATGGCTGCGTATAGATGAGTCTTAAGACTGTGTATAGATGATTCCATGGCTGCGTATAGATGAGTCTTAAGATTGTGTATAGAGTCTCCAAGAACAGCGTATATATGTCACCATGATCTGCGTATCACTGTCTCCATGATTACATGATAGGGTGTCTTCATTTGCCACAGATAGATATCTTTATGACTTGCGTATATGTCCCCATTGCCTGCGTGTAAGTAACTCTATGCCCTGTGTATGAAAGTCTTCAAGACAGTGATTGAGAGACTGTGTTTATTCCTTCCCTTACTGCAGTTTGGTGTCTCTCTTACAGCATATAAATTACGGTTGCGTATAAGGCCTTCATCACTGCGTTTAGGGCATCATCCAGCATATATTCTTGGTGTCCCTCCTTCTCTAAAAACCCAAGACATGGAGAGGAGGAGAACACATGAAGAGGATGTGTATTCCAAATGATTTCAAGTCCTCTATATTTATACTAAAACGTAGATGATGAATAGGCATGTCTATTGGGCTTCTAAGCCTACTCAAGTTGCTGGTCGGCTTGATAATAATTCCATAATCAAAATAAATTCATATCTCCATAAATACTTATCAAAATCGAATGATCTTTAGATCAATCTTACACCTCTCAACAAGAGGGATCCAATAAAAATATCAGCTGCCATAAATAAGATGACCCACATGGAGTTTGGCCCTAGTTGCCAATTTTAACACTGCTTGACCTTTAATAAAAGACCATTCCCCTTTAGTTTTCGCTTGTTCCACTGTTGCGCCTGCTCAAGGAGAGATTTTTCTGATGCGACCTCTTGCCTAAAGACCTTTAGTGTACTGCTAGCACCAAAATTTTATCCACTTTGTCCAACCTAAACTGATCTACCTATCTCTGTACCAAGTATGTCAAATGAAACCTTTCGACACCCATACAAAAAGGTATGGCAGATAACAACACTAGACATGTCAAAAGTTAGATGTTTTAACTGTCTAAAGCATGGTCACTCTGCTCGTGATTGTAGAGAAAGAAGAAAAACACCTAGATTCAAAAGCAAATATGATTATAGAAAAGACTCTTCTAAACATCAAAGAAAACGCCATCCTAAGAAAACAAGAAATCCAAGGTATAGAAATAATGCAAGGAAACTCAATCAGAATATTTTATTGTTTCAGCTCTTTCCAGTTTTTCTTCTGCAAATTCATTTGATATATGGGTAGTTGATAGTGGTGCTTCCAAACATTTTACCAATTACAAAGAGCACTTTTTAATCTAGTTAAGAGGGAGACTAATTTAAACGTTATCCTTGGAGACAATTCTACTCACCAAGTTAAAGCTTATGGTTCAGTTTCATTTCAGTTAGACGATGGAAAATCTATTTTTTTGCAAGAAGTTTTGTATGTACCTGGTTTGAAAAAGAATCTTGTATCCATATCTGCTCTAGAAGATAAAGGAATGAAAGTTGCTTCTATTAATGGAAAAGTTCTAACTTGACCTCTGAACTCAAGTATGAGAAAAGCCTTCACTCTTGGATCAAGATGTGAAGGGATTTGCAAAGTCAATGGTAAACCCATTCATGCACTGGTCCATGATACCGATCTTCAATGTGAGTTATGGGACAAAAGATTTGCTCACCTACACTACATAGCCTTACCTCACGTAAGGAAGATGGTTTCTGGAATGCTTGAGATAATAATCGATCATGGAGGAGTTTTCCATAGATGTGCAAATGGAAAGCATATAAAGGGACCATTCCCTTCAAGCAGAACAAAAACTAGCCAAGTACTTCAGCGCATACATTCTGATTTATGTGGACCAATGCTTGTTACTTTTCTTGGTGGCTACTTGTATTTCATGATTTTTGTTGATGGTTTTTCTCACAAGACATAGATATTCTTTTTGAAAAAGAACGGGGAAGCATTTGACATGTTTAGATATTTCAAGGCTCTAATTGAAAATCAAATTGGAAAGTTGATCAAAGCCTTCAGATCTGATAATGGAGGAGAGTTCACCTCCAATGATTTTGATGATCTTTGCAAAGATGTCGAAATAAAGAAAGAAACCACTACATGGTACAACCCACAACAAAATGGTGTGGCTGAGAGGAAGAATAGAACCATTATGGAAGCAGTCAGAGCCATGCTACATTATCAAAACCTACCAAAGTTTATGTGGGGAGAAGCTGCAAATACTATCGTTTATGTGCAAAATAGAACTCCTCATTAGGACTTCGATAATAAGACTCCTAAAGAAGTCTTCACTGGTTAAAGGCCTGAAGTGAGTCATTTGAGAATCTTTGGTTGTCCTGTATACTTTCATTTTCCAAAAGAGAAAAGGAACAAACTAGAAGCTTAACGAAAGAAAGGTACGTTTGTTGGTTATTGTGATAATTCAAAAGCTTATAAAATTTATGTACCTGGTCAAAGAACTATAAAGTTTAGCAGAGACGTAATATTTGATGAAGATGCAGCTCTTAGAAAAGAAAGAAACTCTCCTCCTCCTGCCATTGCTAAAAGGCAAGTTGTTAATGAAAAAGAGCCTAAATCTGAGTCTAAACTGGAACCTGAGAATGAGCTTGTTGATAATCCAATGGGTTCCATGGATCCTCTAGATCCTCCACCTCATGATCCTCCTACCGAAAAGAGACCACTAGGGTTGTGAGATACCTTGCAAGATGCTGAACAACATGTTGCCCCAAGAGGAACGTTTAGAGAAAGTAAGAAGCCAAGTCAGTTTCAAGGGTATGTTGTTGCCATAACCAACATCATTCAAGCAGAACCATGCACGTTTGAAGAAGTTGCAAAAGAACAAGTCTGGAAAGATGCCATGACTAAAGAATACGAGTCCATCATCCATAATGATGTCTGGGAAGTGGTTCCTAGACCTCAAAGTAAATTTGTTGTCACTTCCAAATGATTGTTTAATATTAAACATGGTGCAAATGGTAGTATTGAAAAATATAAGGCTAGATTTGTAGCTAGAGGTTTCTCTCAGAAAGAGGGAATAGATTATGATGAAAATTTTGCACCTGTAGCTCGATATACTACTATTTGATCTGTTGTTGACATAGCTACTAGCCAGGGATGGACTCTTCACCAAAAGGACGTGAAAACTACTTTTTTGCATGGCTTCCTCAAGGAAGAGGTATTTTCGGAACAACGACAAGGCTTTGAAGAGCATGATAGGGAAACTCATGTATGCAAACTGAAGAAGCCTTATATGGGTTGAAGCAAGCTCAAACATCTTGCTATGCTCGCATTGATAGCTACTTGATAAAGCTTGGTTTCACAAGAAGCAGTGAAGACCCAAACCTCTACTTCAAGACAGTCCAAGGTATTCCTTTGATTTTGGTATTGTAAGTTGATGATTTATTCTTAACAGGAGAAGAACCTGTTATCTTCTAGTCTAAGAGGGAGTTAGCTTATGAATTTAAAATGAAAGACCTTGGTTTAATGCATTACTTTCTAGGCCTAGAGGTCTAGCAAAGAGCTGGTGAAATTTATCTTTCTCAAGGAAAATATGTTGTTAAGCTTCTTGAAAGATTTGCTATGGTAGAATTTAAGTCTACGCATACTCCTATGGAAATGAACTTTAAGAAATTATGTGGCAAAGCTACAAGACCTAGTTTGGCAAATCCCACATAGTATAGACAGCTCATTGGTGCTTTGATGTTTTTGATAAACACTAGGCTTGACATATGCTTTGTTGTAAACACTTTAATTCAACATATGTTTGACCCCTTTCATGCCCATTGGATTGTTGCAAAACATGTACTCAGATACTTGCATGGAACTATCAATCTAGGATTGAAATACACTACTAAAAATGTAAGAATTCATGAATATTTTGATGTTGATTGGGCTAGTAACTTTGTTGATAGAAAGAGCACTTGTGTGTGTTTCTTTAGTTTGGGATCTGCCATGATCTCTTGGATGAGCAAAAAGCAGAAAATTGTTGCATTGAGTACAACTAAAGATGAGTACATTGTTGCTAGCATGGCTAGCTATGAGGCAGTTTGGCTAAGAAATTTTTTTGGAGAACTATTTGAGCAAGTTTCAGACACAACAGTTATATATTGTGACAACGAGAGTGGAATTTGTCTTGCAAAAAATCCTGTGTTTCATGATAAGTCCAAGCATATTGAGATCAACTATCACTATATCTAGGATATGATGCAGAGAAGAGAAGTGAGGCTCCATCACATCTCCACTGATGATCAAAAAGCTGACATTCTTACCAAGCCTTTACCGAAAGGAAAGTACTTGGTTTTTAAAGAGCATCTTGGACTCATGGACGTGACCCTTTTGGGAAGCGGTCACAACTAATTGAAAACATTGAGCTGCCTTCCCCCCTATCGGAGCTCAAAGGGTTAGGGAATGATGCCAGAAAGTTCCTGAGGATGAAGGACCTCTTGTATATTGTGTGCCTCAAGAGTAGGCCTTAGTATGCATTTGACCCACAATCTAGGATGTGGGAAGAGCCACCTATCTGGCCAATAGGTGTAGTGAGACTTGTCTGTGTGACTTGTCTAGGATGCAGGTGTTCCACCACTTAACACTTCGTTGTGTTTGAATCTTGTCTATGTGACTTGTTTGAATCTTGGCTATGTGATCTCTGTGTTCTATCGCCTAATTTTTTGAGATGAAAATTGGTTGAGTGTAATCCTTGTCTAGGTGACATGTGATGATCTTTTCCTTTCCAAATTTTTGTCAAGTGGATGATTCTTCTTTAGATTGCGACTTCATTGTTACAGATGTTACAGAGCAGAGTTGAGTTGAAATGAATGAAAAGTTCAAAGGAAGCAAAGATCTTTGATGCAGAAAGAAATTCCTCACTAGCTGAGGGAGTGTTAAAATTTGGCAGCTCAACGATGAATTTTTCCTAGAAGAAATCACATCTTTCAATTTTGTTTGAACCTCCTACAATAAAATTTCATTTTTGACAATTCTAATACGACTTTCCAAAAATAGTAAATCACATCTCAATTTGGAAGTGACTTTCCATGATCTAGGCGGATATTGGTGCCCACACACCTATTCCACCTAGACCTCTAGTCGATTTCATCTATTTCCTTGATTATAGTAGCAATTACTATTTTTAGCAGTTTTTCGAGTCCTAAACTTCTAGAGTGGTTTTGACCCCCTAAACGACATTTTTTTAGGTCTCCAGCAAGCCCATAGCCTTTGGCAAAAGCTTGCCGCAAATTCTATAATACTCGGAGATATATTTCCAACGAGGTATCATACGCGTCAAATGGAGATCGTATGACCAAGTTACGATCCCAAGAAATCCGTTGCCCAACTAACCCCAACAAAGCCCACAAACTCTTGGCGTTCCACCTCCTAGGGTTAGGGTTTTCGTTGTTTAGGGTTTTCCCTTGTTTTTCAATAACAAAAAGGCCCTTGAGTCATTGTAACACAGTTCAGAAGCATGTCGCTGCCACATCTCTTCTTAGAGATAAATTACCATCGCCCGAGCTAGTTTATTTATATTTTGTATGTAAGCATATTTCAGTTATTTGATAGTAATGAAATGAAGTTTTATTTATGTTGCATCTCTGTGTTTATGTTTGTATTTGTATTCTGTTGCTTTCCTGTATAAGCCTAGATCAGTGGGTATCAGAGCAATCTGCTCTTTCCCTATTTTTCTTTGCATGTCCCTAACAAGGTCAGGGTATAAGGAGTTAGGGCTCAAGCTGGTTGAACCTCCTCGCAAAACTTGATGGCCTCCCATGGCGAATGAAAAGAAAGAGGTGGGAGCAGGAGATCCTTTTAAAATATTGCTCGAGGAAACCCTCAAGCAACAAAAGAACACGATGATGGATAATTTTTCCTAGATCCTTCGGCAGCTACCCATAAGCGACTCATCTTCATCCAGCAGCCACTTTGGAGGCGTCACTCCCTTTAAGGTTGTTAATTTTGAGTTAACATGTTCTTTTCTTGAGATAGTTACTTCATTAGCCCATTATCAAATTATTTTGGACCATTAGCAATCATATTAATCATGACCATATGACAGTAACTAATGAAAGAACATTGAATGAAAGTGCAGAAGACAAGCCAAGACAAGGGAACGTAAAGATATGGCTCAAGTCATGGAAAAACCCCAAGATGGGGAAAACCCTTGGACAATTCATTTTATTATCAAATATCAAATGTTTAGAAGAGTATGAGAGTACAATTATAGTCAAGCATGACTTGCCAATAAGATGATCAATACCTCTATCCTAATGATCAAGAAGCAACCCAAATAAAAACTTTCGTTCAGCCTTCAAACAATGAAAGACATACTTTGTCCTATACAGAGGTTAATGATAGACAAAGTGGCTCCAAGTCAGTGTCCTGAAGAAGCTTAATACTGAATCAACAAAAGTGAACTTCATGTTGATGACCGTGAATCCAAATAATTCAAATCTTGAGAAGATAGCAGGTCCAGTTAGGGCATGCATCAAACCTAACATATAGCAACAAAGATGTGAGATAAACCCTCAAAAGAGTTCGTACTTTCTTGTAGAGATAGCAGCTTAGAATGAATTGCTTTACAATCTCCATCAAATATAGGTTCAAGCCCTGCAAGGCTGCAACCTATGTAGTTGGCATGTGAAGGTAAACACTGCTAAGACTGGCCTTAATTGACCATAAAAATAACCCAAATATACTTTAATGGCCTCGGCCACCCTTCCTGTGGAACACAATCCATCCAACAAGTAAATACAGTCTAGTGGCCTAACTAGACAAGCCTTCCAAGTGCAGCGGGTTATCTAAAGTGGGAAGGTTCCAAACAAACAATCCCAATACATTGTCTGAACTAGCCAAAGCTTCCCTCAAGACCTGCAGTTGTCCAAAAGTATCACAACATTCATGCAAAAGTAGACCCAAAGACAAACCACCCTTTGTCCTCTTCTTCTAAGTGCTCAGTTGCCTCAAACATTTCTCCAAGAGTAGGATGATAAAATGAGGTAGGACGCCTCTATTTATATAAGACGGAGAGGATGAATAAACACGTTGGTTGGGCTTGATGAGCCGACATAGAGGAGAGGCCGACCTTGATAATTTGTATGTGAGAAAACAAAAAATTCAAAATCATACTTTCGCTTGACCAAATGAGATGATCTTTATATCGATTTTGGTCCTCTCGGAGAGAGGAATTCAATGTTGCAATAATCTTCCCCATAGGAGCTGTCCAAAGTGGAATTTGGCCTTGGTTGCCAATTTTAACACTCCCTCTCAACTAGGGAGAATTCCACCTGCCAATCCATCCATAATCATGCCATCCAATCGATATGAACCATCTTTGTCATCTCTATTTGCTTTGCTCTGCTGAACACTGATATGAATAATGAAGAAGAATCGATCGAGAGTGAGTCACAAGACCTTACCACTCTCCACTGACTAAAGTCAGTCCAAAGGTAAAACCTCAATTAGACTTGATCCCAGATCAAGTGGCTAAACACCATGCATCCTAGTCATAGGAAATACAGTAGTACCGACGCATCCATCAGTAGTGCTATGGTCCCTAACCACTTTTCCCAACTCATTGGCTAGATGAGAGGTACTTCCCATGTGTCCCATACTACATGGGTGAGGTTGATACTTAATCAATAACAAGGGAAGAATGTATCAAATCCTTCTCACAACCACACGTAAGAAAGGACGAACCACATCCTACAATCACACATCACAATTACAAGTAGGGAAAGGATGAACCACATCCTAAAATTGCACATCACAATAATCAACCATAGGAAGGATCCTACACGTGGGGAAAGGATGAACCACGTCCCACCAACATGTCAAACAATAATCGTAGGGAATGAGCATCCTACATGAGGGGAAAGGATGAACCACATCCCACTGACATATCAACAGATGCCTATATGCATCTCTCACTAGGTATCCACAGGAGAAGGTGAACCACTCATCCCACTCATATGCCATAGGAGAAGGTAAACCACTCATCTTATGCATATATCATCAACAGTAGGGGAAGGTGAACCACTCACCCTGTACACAGCACACCATTAGGGGAAGGTGAACCACTCACCCAAGGGTCGCTCATAGTTCATTAAGTACCCCAAGCCTCTCGGGAGCTCCCAGAGCTCAATCTTCAATCAATAATATAGGGAATAGTGCCAAGCTGCTTTCTGAAAAATCAAACTTAGATCAATAGGAGCCTCATAGCTTCATTCAGCAGCATTACAGACATATATATTAAGCAATCCTCAGATTCTTGCACATGCTGATCTTCCTTCTTCTTACTGGTCTTTCAGAGCTCAATGTATAGTCGAGACCCTCATAGTAGGGTCTCTCCATGACTCCCAGTCTCCTTTCTGAAGAAAGATAATCTTGATATTACAAAGATAATAGGGATTTGCTCCTTCAATGAATAATGATGAGTCTAGGTGGCTCTCCAATGTACTGAATCAAAAAAAAAATAGATCTTTGACTTCCACCCTTTCTTTAAAGGAAGATATCAGCTTCCTCTTATATGAGAGGATCTCAATAAACAGCATGGCTCCCTTTAAACATCGGAAAAGTATGCTTGTTCGGAGCATATCCATCAAGCCATCTGCACCCTGCTATTCATCCTTCGGTCTATACACCAAAGTCAGCCAATCATGCTGCCTCTTAAGTAACAAGGATATCATTTTTAGTGTCATCAGATATCATATTATAATTAGCTATCATGAATCAACACCCTTTGACATGGTTATCTTTCTTGAAATAATCTATGGCTCCCTCTGAGGCCATATGTCAGATGGTCATTTAGCCTTCAACGATGAGCTTGCTAAATCATTTCCGCCATGTGCATGAAACTACTTGATAAGGATGATTTTCTCATCCAGCCATTTGACCATGACAAGTGACTTTTCTCTGCCTTCTGAATTTCATCTTCTTCTTTTGAATTGAGGAAGTATAACATCAACTACTGTACGAGGAATAAATAGAGTTGCTATATCAAGGATATCCGGTTTCAAATCATCTGCTGAGATGAGCAATTTGCCGAAACCATTCCTAACCAGGATATTCCTTTAAGTTGTATTCCTTCAAAAACTTGTCACGCAGCTACTTTTGTACTTCATCAAAAATCCTTTGTGCAAGATGTCAAAGACAAAGTGCTGAAATAGATCTGTCCTAAAATTCATCAGACTGTCTAGAACTTACACATCTTGTTCACAACTTCGATTGTGAACAAGAACCATTGTCAATGCTTCTGTCATTGATGACCTTCCATGCTTGATGTTAGAATTCTGAATATTATCACTGTTGATGTCAGATGAAAAGTAATGAAGTAATACAGATTGTTGAACTGAAATGAAGGGACTGAGCTTTCATACACACAGTTGTGATGCCATCTTTCGTAAGAATTCAACCATGTTATTGTAAGCCAAGATAAGAATGGCAAAGATCAATCATACCACTGAGATGGTATACCACTGTGATGCCAATATAGCTAACACTGAGATGCTATAACCATAGTGATACCATGCGAAGAGGAATAACATAGTGATGCCAAAATCATGAGAGCGATGACCATGGCCATACGTAGAACAGAGAGAGGAGGGTCGAGCCTTTTCTTTCAATCTTGATGTATTACGGTTTACCAGGAATTTTGAACTGTCTTAGAAAGTCGAAAAGTTACAGATGGAGTATAACCTTTGGCTACTTATGGATGGAATTAACACTTTTATGGCAAATGGATTACCTCATTACCTCAGAACCACCTGTAAATGTGTTCAACGAAATCCTTAAAAGAATGAAGCTGCAAGCTCATAAGCCCTTTCAAAATTTGTCTACTCACCAAATCTTTTAAAGTTCCTCAAGGCCATACATGATTTCAGAGAAAGAACAATGAATTCTTCTTTTGTTAGTGCCAATATTGGTTGGTCTACTGAAGGTATATATGCTAAGTAGAATTGTACTGAGAGAAGGATCCGCAAATAATAGAGATTGACTTCAAATGATCCTTCTTGCACCTGATCTTTGCTCTTCTTCAATTAGTTGTCATTGAAAGTTCATCAGAAAGATAGAGAGTACAAGATCTCATAAATTAAGCTATCCAAGATGTGAATCAGTCTTGTTCACAACTTCGTTTGTGAACAAGACTACTGCATAACACATTCATGGTTATACGAGCTGTAACATAGCAATCATCACTGGTTCAGAACTGTAACTATATAGATTTGACAAGTATCCAAACTGAGCTACACATAATTACGTAGGAGAGATGTAAATCCAAGTGCAGTGAGACTATATGCAATGCCAACTTATCAGAGACCAAATCTAACAGTGATGACACTTTCAACAAGGTTTCTGAGTTTCCATACCATCGTAATAACTACCTCACTGAGATGCCGATGTGCTGAGGTATTGTGATACAGATATCAATACTACAGATCAATATTACTATGTCATTGTCATTATATCTGAGGGATAATGTCAAGCGCAGGGATGACAAAACAATAGGTCGAAATCACTATTGTAAATTGCAATTATAGATCCTCAGGGTGTGCACAAATAAGTAGTACATGGCAGTCCGGTCCATAGAGCTGAAGTCTATCATCTGCAATGAGAATGAGCCCAACAAATCTCTTCAAACTCAATAGAATATCCATTGCAATTTGTGTTGATCCAAAAGACCAATTATACCCACAAAAAGTCATTTCTTAATTCAAAGATTGAACACTCAATGAGGGGAATTAGAAAGATGGAACCTGATTGTTTTATAGTACACTATAAATGAAGTCTTAGTGTCTGCCCAGAAATTGATATACAAACACAACGCTTCATAGCGGTGTTTGTATCACCATCAAACCGCATAAAGTTTGTTCCTGAGATAGCACACAATCCCAACAGAGAAGCTACAGCAGCATTGGAGTGTACAGGAATGATCTTCGTCCATCTTAGTATGACTTCCAGAATTTGTGGTTATGTACAGGAATTGAACACGGCCTCTAAGAAATTAGTTTTGTGCCCAACATATGTAAAATGTTCTGCCTGTAGTAGTGCTTCACCCCCACACACACAAGCCATCAACTGATACGCAACTCATGAAGAAAGGAAAACTTGCTATGCTCATAGCCTTGACTGGGTATTCGAGTTGCCCCTCCAAAGAGTAAATCGAACCATAGGCACCTTCAATGATACAAACTCATCCTCATAAGAGCAGTCATCCTGTGACTGGCCTCAGAAGATAACTTCATAAGATGATTGCTTTCTTCCTCTCTCTTGCTTGGGCTTATCCTCACCTCTGCTCTGATACCATGTTAATTTTGAGTTAACATGTTCTTTTCTTAAGATAGTTACTTCATTAGCCCATTATCAATTCTTTTAGACCACTAGCAATCATATTAATCATCACCATATGATGGTAACTAATGAAAGAACATTGAATGAAAGTGCAGAAGACAAGCCAAGACAAGGGAACACAAAGATATGGCTCAAGCCAGGGAAAAACCCCAAGATGGGGATAACCCTTGGACAATTCATCTTATTATCAAATATCAAATGTTCTGCAGAGTGTGAGAGACAATTAGAGTCAACCATGACTTGCCAATAAGATGATCAATACCTCTGTCCTAATGATCAAGAAGCAGCCCAGATAAAAACTTCCATTCAACCTTCAAGCAGTGAAAGACATACTCTGTCCTATACAGAGGTCAACGATAGACAAAGTGGCTCCAAGTCAGTCTCCAGAAGAAGCTTAATACTGAATCAACAAAAGTAAACTTCTTGTTGATGACCATGAACCCAAATAATTCAGATCTTGAGAAGATAGCAGGTCTGGTTAGGGCATGCATCAGACCTAACATATAGCAGCAAAGATGTGAGATAAACCCTCAAAAGAGTTCGCACTTTCTTGTAGAGATAGCGGCTTATAATGAACTGCTTTACAATCTCCATCAAATATAGGTTCAAGCCCTGCAACCTATGCAGTTGGCACGTGAAGGTAAACACTGCTAGACTGGCCTTAATTGACCATAAAAAGAGCTCGGACATGCTTTAGTGGCCTCAGCCACCCTTCCTGTGGAACACAGTCCATCCAGCAAGTAAATACAGGCCAGCGACCTAACTAGACAAACCTTCCAAGTGCAACGACTTATCTGAAGTGGGAAGGTTCCAAACAAACAGTCCCAATACATTCTCTGAACCGACCAAAGCTTCCCCCAAGACCTGCGGCTATCTAAAAGTATCACAGCATTCATCAGAAGTAGACCCAAAGACAAACCACCCTTCATTCTCTTCTTCTAAGTACTTGGTTGCCTCGGACATTTCTCCACCAGTTGGATGATTGAATGAGATAGGAGGATGCCTCTATTTATATAAGATGGAGAGGATGAAGACACGTCGGTTGGCCTTGATGAGCCGACATAGAGGAGAGGCCGACCTTGATAATTTGTATGTGAGAAAACAAAATTCAAAATCATACTTTCGCTTGACCAATTGAGAAGATCTTTCTATTGATTTTGGTCCTCTCGAAGAGAGGAATTCAATGTTGCAATAATTGTCCCTAAAGGAGCTGTCCAAAGTGGAATTTGGCCCTAGTTGCCAATTTTAACAAAGGTACAAGTCAACTTTGATATTCCCATATTTGAAGGCCAGATAGATGTAGACATCGTAGATAGATGGTTAAATCTATTGTAAGGATATTTTTCAATTCATGACTTTTCCAATTGAGAAAATATTAATTTTGCACTCTTCAAAGTCGCCCCCCATGTCAAGGACCGGTGGGAAACGTACTGTGAACAGAAGGACAAGAGGAAACCTTCACTGTTTTCAGCCGCACCCACTTGCAATTCTTTCCAAGACGCCATCAATGAATAAATATTACCTTGTCGGGAGCTATGAAGATAAATACATAAAGTGGACCACGTTGCGGCATGGAAGGGACCAAGACGTGCCAAAGTTCACAAATATTTTTCATACCCTTTGCACAAAGTTGGGTATCAAGGATTCTGAGAGGCATTTGGTACTCAAGTACCATGGCTGACTAAACAAATACATCCAGGATGAGATGGAGTTCTTGGACATCACCTCGCTTGGCGCCACCTATCAATATGTTGTCCAGATCAAGCAGAAATCTAAATAGAAGAAGTGAGACTTTGGATCTGCAAATCCGAAGCAAGGGAAAGGCACCTACAAACCACAGAACAAAGGACAAAGCCAAGGTGGGGCGACCTAGGACAACCCGCCAAAGCCGCAAGCAAAGAACAACGCCACGAAGACAAAGGACATAGTGTTGATTTTTGTAGCTTGGGAGGTACTCCAAGCCTTGACGATCAACGGTTTGGAGGAAGGAGCTACACAAGTGGCCTTGTGGGCTTGATGTTGAAATTTCTAAGTCTATCTGTTGGAAATTTAATCTGTATTCTTCTGGTTTATTTCTTCTACTTGTTAATTCTGAACAAGTTATCTAAAACATATAGATAACGAAATAAACACAATATAGTCTCAACATCTACATATCAACAGCTGAGAGAAAACAAACACACAAGTGACACCGTTGTTTTTGGACAATTCGTCCCCGGAAAAACCCAATGCGGAAAAACCAGTGCAGCAATTCTGAGGGTTAATTATTATGCAGTATTTCCTTGAATACAACTGGGTGCCAAACTGGATCACCCAACAGAGAAAAACAACTGGCAATAATACCTCTCTATTCAGAAACAGGTATTCAGAAAACCTGTCCCACAAAACCCTCTCCAGCAACTCTAAAGCACTGCGCTGGCCCTTCTGGCCTCTGCGTCAGCCTCAGAACCCTTTGCATCAGCCCTCTAAGGCACTGCGCAACCTTTGGGACCCTCCGCATCACTCCTGCTGCCCTTTGCGTGGATGACGCAAACCCTCTAGCCTCTATGTTGTCTCTGTTGGGCTCTACGTGGCCTGCTCGGGCTTCTGCGTCTGCCTCTCTGCTTTTGCGCTGGTCTCTCGACATTATCTCTGCCGCTCTGTCCAATACTCACTGCCCCTCACTGTTGATCATTGATTCAACTTTACTTAGCAAACCCCGCTCTAGTAAATAGAATGACTGATCACTCTGGTGTATTCTCCAACTAACCCTCAAGCCTCCTCTTATACTTTTCATGTTAGTCCTTCAACAGCCGAGATTACATCTCTAATCAACAGATAAGATTAGATTTGGCTTGATCCATGTATTTGGGAACCTCCTAACCCAATTTTATATTAATACCCATTAATATTTTATTTTTCCTAAGTTTAGACTTAGGAACTCCATTACCAATTTTCATGGGTAGAGTACATCCGATGCTACCCCAAATCAACACTTGAAACCCAAGTTTGGAGTTTTGCACCCATTCATGTTGGGAACAAAATCATGGAGAGATTTCGACGTGTGGTGGATGAGGAAAACAGTGCACGTCACGACGAATCTAACGCATCGAAAATCATTTGATTCTGAGTTGTCGTTGAACAGTTAAGAATTTTAAAAGTTATGATATGGGCTTGTCGCATAAAGGACAAGTCGGCCTTAGCTTGTAGAGATGCCCTTTAGGGCTAGACGTTGCCACATGAGGTTGGTATAAATAGAGCTCATGTGTGGAGGCTTATAGACATCCAATGAGCAATCTCATCAAGAAAATACCTCTGAAATTACAACGAAGATCTGAGGCTAGCATGGAGCAAGAAGGACGAGTTTCGGAGGAGTTTCTCCCTATTTTAGGGTGCAAACTTCTTCCAGGACTAAGCCGCAAGCTTGAGGAGAGGTAAGGGTACTTTATGTGCTTGTAATTGCTTCTGTTTTGGGCTATCGATGTGTAGATGATACAGTAGCATGTGTGGAGAATTGTTGGAGGGCCGAGAGGCCTACTGAGGGTCCTCTCACGCAGCCACAATCTCTAAGTAACCATTGCAACCTAAATAGAGGGTGTTAACCCTTGAATAGTGAGTAGACTCCTTGTTGTAGCTTGACCACAAGCTATAGGCTAATTTGAGAAGGATGCTAAGGTAAAACAGTGTTTGGAAAAGGCCTAGAAAGAGACAGCAATGAAGGATAATGAGTTGAAAGGGAAAACGCAATGATTGGAGCATTTCTTAGGTGTTGTAGTAGTGCGATTTCAGCCCTAACCAGGGCTCAGGTAGCACAGATCCCAAGGACAAGAGCACACTAGTAGTATGTTGGAGGATGTGCTCTCTTAATGATGATAATTGCTAAGAGGATGGATGTCCTAGGAGAGGACAGATCGTAGGAGTCTATTGGAAGCCAAGAGGAGGGGGTTCCTAGATGTTTGGATGCCCTAACCTGGAGCAGACGCTACAACAACACTGGTCACTCGTGGTTTGCTGGATGGCAATGTGAGAGTGGACCAAGTGTGAACGTGGATTGGACATTTATGGTTTGGTGGAGGACAGTGTGATAGTGCCCAAGTTGGAGCCTGGTGTGCACCATTTTCATGGACCTACGCGGTTTCTAGGGGACTTCTACAGCAGATGACGGGTAGTCCTCCTAGCTTGTGTTCATTGTAGCAGATGGACATCTTGCAGCAATAGGTGGCAGCCCTTCATGCCCTATGTTGGTCTTCATTGGAGCAGGCAAGAAGACCATAGTGGGCTGAAGTCCCTAAGTAGCTCAGGAGCAACAATGGGCATATTGTGAGTTGTTCACAAACGAAGTTGTGAACAACTCAACAAGAGTCTCGAAGTGTTTTGCCCTTGATGGACTAAGGCACAACTAGTGAGCGGATTGGAGAGTCAAGGTTCAGTGGCCAGATGGGCTTGGATCATTGATAGAGATAGTATTGTAGATCGGGAGCTGAAGGATCGAGCAGGTACAACGTACGGCCAAGGTAGCTATGAGGAGCTCTACATCAGCTAGACAGTCAGAGTATCTTGTTGAGGGTAGATTGCTTGCTGATGGATTGATACCAAGCCCTAGTTTTGTATTCTTGTACTAGTGGATGTATGAGGGCCATTATCCCTGTTACAGGAGCCCTTGAGTGTTGTATTACTCAGTTGGTTTAATATAACGAAGATTGGGTTGTGGTACATATTTGTATAATATTTTGTAAAACGTTGTTTATATTTTGTGCACTAGTAGATTTATTGTTGTTTATATTCCGCTATGCAAAGTAGTTCCACTGTGATTCTTGGTTTGATAGCGTCAAAGATTTAATATTCTATCCCAGACGCTAAGGTAGTGGAAAAACAACATGGTATCAGAGCATGTCTGAACTACTTTAGGAAACAGTGAATCAGAGTGTGCACAGAGAAGCAACTCAGAGGGAGTTGTGGGTGTCTAGATCATGGAGCAAAAGGTTCAACTGAAGACATAGAGATGTGGTCTTGATTGGCTTGCCAGCGAGATTGGCTAGGAGTTCTAGTGGATTGGTGGAGAGGTTGGTCAAAAACAGTTTGTTGTAGGGTGGATTGTTGATCATCGACTTCCGTTGATTTGTCATGGAGGGTTGGGACAGCTCAAGGATTGCTTTGGCATGGACGTGATTAGTATGATTGAGACTGCTTCATGTGATGGACTACAGGATGGCAGGCTAGAGTCTTCATCGGATCGTGATGTTGCATATCCGAGATTGGAGGGATTTGCACGAGGGGTATTTGATCCAGGAGTATGAGTGTTTACAGCACTTAGCTAGTGGAGATCATATAGGCTCAAAGGAAGTCTAGCCTTAGAGGGAGCAACACTATGAAAGTTTGGGATCTTTAGGTTATGATGTGATGAGGCAGAGGCACTACCGAGATTTTCGAGTTCACTCTACAAAGCATGCTGCAGAGATGAACAACAAATGGCTTAGTGTCGCTGGATGATGATGGTTACTTCCTAGTCTTGGAAGTACCTCTCTCGCTAAGAGGGAGTGTTGATTTTTGTAACTTGGGAGGTACTCAAAGCCTTGAGGATCGAAGGTTTGGAGGAAGGAGCTCCACAAGTGGCCTTGTGGGCTTGAAACCCAAGCTTGGGGTTTTGCACCCATCGATGTTGGGGACAAAATCATGGAGAGATTTCGACATGTGATGGATGAGGATCACAGTGCACGTCAAGACGAATCTGATGCATTGAAAATCATTCAATTCCAAGTTGTCGTTGAAGAGTTATGAATTTTTTAAGTTATGATATGGGCTTGTCACATAAAGGACAAGTCGGCCTTGACTTGTGGAGATGCCCTTTAGGGCTAGATGTTGCCACATGAGATTAGCATAAACAGAGCTCATGTGTGGAGGCATATAGACATCCAATGAGCGATCTCATCAAGAAAATACCTTTGAAATTACAATGAAGATCTGAGGCTAGCGTGGAGGAAGAAGGACGAGTTTGGGAGGAGTTTCTCTCTGTTTTAGGGTGCAGACTTCTTGCAGGACTAAGCCGCAAGCTTGAGGAGAGGTAAGAGTTCTTTATGTGCTTGTATTTGCTTCTATTTTGGGTTGTCGATGTTTAAATGATACAACAGCATGTGTGGAGAATTGTTGGAGGCCGAGAAGCCTTGTGAGGGTCCTCTCACCCAGCCACGGTCTCTAAGTAGCTTCACAATCTAAATAGAGGGTGTTAACCCTTGAATAGTGAGTAGACTCCTTGTTGTAGCTTGACCACAGGCTATAGGGCCCTTTGGAGAAGGATTCTAAGGCAAAACAGTGTTTGGAAGAGGCCTAGAAAGGGACAGCACTGAAGGATAATGAGTTGAAAGGGAAAACGCAGTGATTGGAGCATTTCTTAGGTGTTATAGCAGTGTGATTTCAGCCCTTACCAGAGCTCAGGTAGCATAGATCCCAAGGACAAGAGCACACAAGTAGTATGTTGGAGGATGTGCTCTCTTGTTGATGAGATTTGCTAAGAGGATGGGTGTCCTAGGAGAGGACAGATTGTAGGAGTCTGTTGGAAGCCAAGAGGAGGGGTTTCCTAGATGTTTGGATGCCCTAACCTAGAGCAGATGCTACAACAGCATTGGTCACTCGTGGTTTGTTGGAGGTCAGCGTTAGAGTGGACCAAGTGTGAACGTGGATTGGGCATTTATGGTCTAGTGGAGGACAACATGATAGTGCCCAACTTGGAGCTCAGTCTGCACCATTTTCATGGACCTACACAGTTGCTAGAGTGGCAGAAGTTGAGCTCAAGGTTTGATCAGCCAAAGGAGCAGTTGAGCAACGCTAAATTTCTGTGTGGGGGACTTCTACAACAGATGATGGGCAGTCCTACTAGCTGGTGTTCATTATAGGAGATGGACATCTTGCAACAATAGGTGGCAACCCTCCATGCCCTATGTTGGTCTTCATTGGAGCAATGCAGGAAGACAATAGTGGACTGAAGTCCCTGAATAGCTGAGGAACAGCAATGGACATATTGTGAGTTGTTCACAAACAGAGTTGTGAACAACTCAACAGGAGTCTCGATGTGTTGTACCCTTGATGGACTAAGGCACAACTAGTGAGCAGATTGGAGAGCCAAGGTTCAGTGGCCAGATGGACTTGGATCATTAATAGAGTCAGTGTTGCAGATCGGGAGCCAATGGATCGGGCAAGTATAGGGTAGTTGTGAGGAGCTCTACATCAGCTAGATGGTCAAAGTATCTTGTTGAGGGTAGATTGTTTGTAGATGGATTGACACCAAGCCCCAGTTTTGTAGTCCTGTACTAGTGGATGTATGAGGGCTATTATCCTTGATACGAGAGCCCCATGAGTATTGTACTACTCAGTTGGTTGAATATAATGAAGATTGGGTTGTGGTACATATTTATACAATATTTTGTAAAATGTTGTCTATATTTTGTGCACTAGTAGATTTACTATTGTTTATATTTCGTTGTGCAAAGTAGTTTCGTAGTGATTCTTGGTTTGGTAGCGTAAGAGATTTAAGATTCTATCTCAAACACCAAGGTCATGGAAAAACAACACAGTATCAGAGTGTGTTTGAGCTACTTTAGGAAATAGTGCATCAAAGTGCAAACAGCGAAGCAACTCAGAGGGAGTTGTGGGTGTCTAGATCATGGAGCAGAGGGTTCAGCTGAAGACATGGAGATGCAGTCTTGACTGGCTTGGCAGCGAGATTGGTTGGGAGTTTTGGTGGATTGGTGGAGAGGTTGGTGAACAACAGTTTGTTGTAGGGCAAATTGTTAATCATGGACTTCTGTTGATTTGCCATGGATGGTTGGGACGGCCTCGAGGATTGCTTTGGCATGGACGAGATCAGTATGATTGAGACGGCTTCATGTGATGGACTATAGGATGGCAGACTAGAGTCTTCATCGGATCGTGATGTTGCATATCCGAGATTGGAGGGATTTGCACAAGTGGTAATCAAGGACGATCAGTGCCTGCAACATCGAGCCAGTGGAGATTGTGTAGGCTCAAAGGGCATCTAGCCTTAATGGGAGCAACCCTATGGAAGTTTGGGATCTTCAAGTCCAGATGTGATGAGGCAGAGGCATTATCGAGATTTCGGGTTCATTCTATAGAGCATGTTGCAGTGATTAATGGCAGATGGTCTAGTGTCGCCGGATGATGATGGTTACTTCCTAGTTTTGGAAGTACTTCTCTCGCTAGGAGGGAGTGTCGATTTTTGTAGCTTGGGAGGTACTCTAAGCCTTGAAGATCAAAGGTTTGGAGGAAGGAGCTCCACAAGTGGCCTTGTGAGCTTGAAACCCAAGCTTGGGGTTTTGCACACATTGTTTTTGGGGACAAAATCATGGAGATATTTCGACATGTGATGGTTGAGGATGACAGTGCACGTCGAGACGAATCTAACACATCGAAAATCATTCAATTCTGAGTTGTCATTGAAGAGTTACAAATTTTTGAAGTTATGATATGGGCTTGTTGCATAAAGGACAGGTTGGCCTTGGCTTGTAGAGATGCCCTTTAGGGCTATATGTTTTCGTGTGAGATTAGTATAAATAGAGCTCATGTGTGGAGGCTTATAGACATCCAATGAGCAATCTCATCAAGAAAATACCTCTAAAATTACAGCAAAGATTTGAGGCTAGCATGGAGCAAGAAGGACAAGTTTGGGAGGAGTTTCTCTCTGTTTTAGGGTGCATACTTCTTGCAGGACTAAGCCGCAAGCTTGAGGAGAGGTAAGGGTACTTTATGTGCTTGTATTTGCTTCTGTTTTGGGTTGTCAGTGTGTAGATGATACAGCAGCATGTGTGGAGAATTGTTGGAGGGCCAAGAGGCCTAGTGAGGGTCCTCTCACCCAGCCACAGCCTCTAAGTAGCCACCGCAACCTAAATAGAGGGTGTTAACCCTTGAACGTGAGTAGACTCCTTGTTGTAGCTTGACCACAGGTTGTAGGGTGCTTTGAGAAGGATTCTATGGCAAAACAGTGTGTGGAAGAGGCCTAGAAAGGGATAACAATGAAGGATAATGAGTTGAAAGGGAAAATGCGGTGAATGGAGAATTTCTTAGGTGTTGTTACAGTGTGATTTCATCCCTAGCCAGAGCTCAGGTAGCATAGATCCCAAGGACAAGAGCACACCACTAGTATGTTGGAGGATGTGCTCTCTTGTTGATGAGATTTGCTAAGAGGATGGGTATCCTAGGAGAGGACAAATTGTAGGAGTCTACTGGAAGAAGAGGGGTTTCCTAGATGTTTGGATGCCCTAACTTGGAGAAGATGCTACAGCCGCATTGGTCACTCGTGGTTTGTTGGAGGGCAGCATGAGAGTGGACCAAGTGTGAACGTGCCCAAGTTGGAGCCCGATATGCACCATTTTCATGGACCTACGTGGTTGCTAGAGTGGCAGAAGTTGAGCTCAAGGTTTGATCAGCCAAAGGAGCAATTTAGCAGCCCTAGATTTATGTGTGGGGGAATTGTATAGCAGATGATGGGCATTCCTCCTAGCCCGTGTAGGAGATGGGCATCTTGTAGCGATAGGTGGCAGCCCTCCATGCCCTATGTTGGTCTTCACTGGAGCAGCATAGGAAGACCATAATGGGCTGAAGTCCCTGAGTAGCTGAGGAGCAATAGTGGGCATATTGTGAGTTGATCACAAACGGAGTTGTGAGCAACTCAACAGGAGTCTCGATGTGTTGTACCCTTGATGGACTAAGGCACAACTAGTGAGCAGATTGGAGAGACAAGGTTCAGTGGCCAGATGGACTTGGATCGTTGATAGAGGAGGTGTTGCAGATCGGGAGTCGAAGGACTGGGCAGGTACAGGGTACGACCAAGGTAGCTGTGAGGAGCTCTACATCAACTAGATGGTTAGAGTATCTTGTTGAGGGTAGATTGTTTATCGATGGATTGACACCAAGCCCCAGTTTTGTATTCTTGTACTAGTGGATATATGAGGGCCATTATTCCTGGTATGGCAGCCCTAGACTATTGTATTACTCAGTTGGTTTACTGTTGTTTATATTCCGCTATGCAAAGTAGTTTCGTTGTGAGTCTTAGTTTGGTACTGTCAAAGATTTAATATTCTATTCCAAACATTAGGTTCGTGGAAAAAAAGCACATAGGGAAATGGTGTGAGTTCCATAAGAGCCCCATTCACAACACAAGTGAGTGTCGAGCAAAGCAGTCATTAGTGGCCGAGTTGAAAGCTTTCGAACAAATGCATGTTTTGACTCTGAATCAGAAACCGAAAAAGGGAAAGACAAAGCAAAGCAGATTATTGATGCAGAGCCCAATGCCACTGTTGCCACCACCAAGATCCAGAAGATTGAGCTCAAAGATCAAGTGGAGGGAGAGCAACTTTTCCACTCACAGATGTGGCTGAAGAGTTCTCCACTGTAGTTCATTGTCGACAATAGAAGCCAAAAGAACCTCATTTCAATAGAGGTCGTGAAGCGGTTGTGCCTACCGACCACACCACACCCGCAGTCGTACACCGTTTCTTTTAATTTTTGATGAAGGGATTTCGTAAATAGTTTATTGTGAAAAATAAGTAGGTGAAATAAATCAGTTGCTGCAATAGAATTTTAGGTTAGAAATTTTCACATCTTAAATGCATAAGTTACAAAGGCATACATACCTCTCCTTAGATGCCATTCGTTACCCCTCTTCTTAATGGCATGAGTTACACTCCTCAAGGCATGCGAGATTCCTCGATTGAAGGCATGTGTTGTCTCTCTCCATAATGGCTTAAGTTACTCTTACCTATTTGGCATACGAGTTACTATAAGGCATGCTCCTCCTTTATGGCATGAATTTGTTGGTCCTCCTATATATATGTGTGAAAATTTCTAAACTGAAATTCTATTACTATAACAACTGATTTATTTCACCTACTTATTATTCTCAATATGCTATTTGTGAAATTCCTTCAGCAAATATTAAAATAAATTCTACTAAAGCTATCACATAATTACCCACAGAAAAAATACATGCACAAGAATCAATCACATCGACACAATTATCTTTGAAAATTGCCCCCAGAAAAACCCAATGCGAAAAAACTAGTGCAACAGATGAGGGCTTTATTAATCTTCAACAGCAATTGCTTTTACAAGGAATGATTTTACAGAGAAACTGAAAGAAAACACCTAAGACTTTCCCTTTGAGACCATCTGACACTTTGGAGACCCTGCTCCCACTTCTGCGTCACCCCTACGTCACTCTAATTGACCCAGCGTTGCTCTGAGTGGCTTTGCATCAGCCTACGTAGGCTTTGCGTCTCTCCTCTGGACTGCGTCTCTCTTTCTGTGTTGTCTTCCACTACCCCTGCATCACCTACTCCTCGATCATTGCTTGTTGTTGAAGCCCTCCTCTTCCTCCACCCTGCAACTCCCTTTGAAATCGATCTCCCCTTCCTTGAGAAATGAATTTCCTTGAGATACTAAGTATTTGTCGATGTGTCTCCAAATGACCCTCAAGTCTTCTATTATACTTTTCTTGTTCATGAATCAACGACTGAGATTAAGTCCCTAATCAACGGCTAAGATTAAAATAGACTTGATCCTTGTCTCTTAGAAGCTTCTCATCCTTATCTTCATTAATACCCATTAATATTTTTTTTTCCTAAGTTTAGACTTAAGAACCCATTAAAAATATTAATTATTTTAGTAACTCCTCATCCGGATGGAATTTCCCAAAACGATTTCTGAGTCTTGGAGATCTCATGTCTTTAGCTTCTCCTCCAAATTTCAAGGCTAGAGCACATCTGATGCTACCAAAAATCAACAATATGTACCCCATATCTTCTGCCCTCACTACTTGTGTATTGTGAAAGAAGGATTCGAAATTGAGAGTGTGTTGGAGAGACTTGAAGAAGATTGTGAGGAAGAAAGACTTGGAGAGTAAGACCAGAACTTGAAGGTTGATTCAGTGTTTGCATCAATTGTTGCCATTAGTGATCATGCTACAACTTGTTCAGATTTGGGTGAACTCACTCATTCTCTTCATCTCTCATTGTACTTTGTATCTCTGTCGAACAATTGATATCTAATAGAAGAAGAATCTGGTTGGGTTTTCCCCTTATGGGTTTTTCCCTAGCCATTGGACCTAAATTCTCTGTCTCATTATGTTCTTGGTTGTCTTCCATTGTGCATTTGGTTTATGCTCTATCTACAATTGCTTAACTAATATTGCAGCATAAAGAAGTTTTGTAACAAGTGATTTTTTCAACATAGAACATCAGATTTTCAACATGCTATCAGAGCTTTGGAGAAGACAAGCGCAAAAAAATAAGAGTTGTCATCCTTCTATTTTTCGTTGAAATATCACTTGTTGTTCCTTCTATTTACTGTTGAAATATCACTTGCTACTCCTTCTTGATGTTGAAATTTGTTTGACTAGATTAAGATGTCTTCTTCTTACTTCAAGAATGAAGAGAAGAATAATGCTTTGAATTTTGGTCCATGAAAAGCAAGATTGGATATTACTCTTAAAGAACATGATGTACTAGAATATGTTGAAGGTGAGGTAGCAGAACCACCAAAATTTCGAATGTTGCTAACAAAGCTAGGTACAAGAAAGGAGAAGTCAAGGCTAAAAAGACTATCCTTGATTCTCTTGGAGACCATCTCATCACCTATATCTCCAACTTGAAGAAATTTAAAAAAATGTATGACAAGCTGATTGGAATGTATCAAGTAAACAACTTGAGTCAAATCCTTGCTTTGAAGAATCAACTCAAGAACATTAATGTGAACAAAGGAGAGACCATTCAAACATACTTCATGAAGATATCAAAAATCAAAAATCAGTGGTCAATAGTTAGTGAAATTGTATTTGATAAAGAGTTAATGTTGATTACACTTGGAGGTTTTTCTCCAACTTTGGAAATTTTTATTACTACCATCAACAACAATGATAATTTTCCCACATTTGATGAGGTCATGGGAAAGCGCAGTCAAGAAGAGGCCAGAATGATTTCCAGAGAAAGAATTCCCAAGCATGAAGAGGGAGAACCTACTACCTTTGTTGTCCAAGACAAGAAGCAGAAAGGAAGAAGAGGTCATCAATTTTCAAGAAATAATGCTACCAAATCCAACAGTTCCTATAAATGGAACAAAGACTGTCCAGAAAACAGAAGAGCACCAAGATCCAACTACAGCAATCGTAGCAATAACTTTAGATCTTATTATAGAAGAAGAAGAGAAACTTCTGTTGTTCATAAAGAAAGCCATCATTCTTCCCTAACTTCAAGGAACCCAAGGTATGGTAATAATGCAGTTGAAGCACAATCAGAGTACTTTCTCATTTATGCTCTTTCTAATTCCACTCCTGTAGATTCTTGTGATAGTTGGTTGGTTGATAGTGGTGCTTCAAGACACTTTACTAATTATAAAGAAGTTCTCTCAAATCTGGTTGAGAGGGAGACAGATCTGAAAATTATACTTGGAGATAACTTTACATATCCTATAAAGGGATCTAGTTATGTTTCTTTTCATGTAGATCAAGGTAAGACTATATCTCTTCAAGAAGTTTTGTATGTACCTAGTTTGAAAAAGAATCTTGTATCTATATTTGCCTTAGAAAATAAAGGAATGAGAGTTGTTTTCATAAATGGAAAAGTTCTCACTTGGCCAATGAGACCTAGCATGAGATATGCCTTCACTTTGGGATTGAGATTTGAAGGTATTTATAAATTTAATGGAAGACCAATTCATGCATTGATTCATGATAGCAATCATTAATGTGAAATTTGGCACCGAAGGTTCGCTCATCTGCACTATAAAGCTTTGCCTCATGTGAGAAAGATGATTTATGTAATGCCAGAGATTAGAGTGGATCATGGTGGGGTCTGCCAAATGTGTGCAAGTGGAAAGCATGTAAAGGGACCATTCCCTTCAAGCAAAAGCAAAACCAGTCAGGTACTTCATCTTATACATTCTAATTTATGTGGACCTATGCCTATAACTTCTCTTGGTGGATACTTGTATTATATAATCTTTGTGCATTATTTTTCTCACAAAACTTGGATTTTCTTTTTGAAAAACAAAAGTCAAGCATTCAAAGACTTTAAAGCTCTGGTAGAAAAACAAGCTAGAAAGCAGATCAAAATCTTTTGATTTGACAATGGAGGAGAGTTCACTTCAAATGATTTGATTGACTTCTGTAAAGAAGCTGGAATTAGGAAAGAGACCATTGTACCATGTAACCCAGAACAAAAAGGTGTGGCCGAAAGAAAGAACAGGACTATCATGAAAGCAGTGAAAGCTATGTTTCATGATCAGATGCTACCAAAGTTTCTTTGGGAAGAAGTTGCTAACACCGTTTTCAATGTCCAAAATACATCTCCACACCGAGCCTTAAACAACACGGTGCTTGAAGAAGTCTTCTCTGGTGAAAATCCTGAAGTTGGGCACTTGCAGATCTTTGGTTGCCATGTCTACTTTCATGTGCCAAAGTAAAAGAGGACCAAAGTGGAAGCTTCAGGTAAGAAAGGTAAATTTGTTGGTTAATGAGAAAATTCTAAAGCTTACAAAATATAGGTGTATGGTCAAAGAACTATAGAGTTTAGCAAGGATGTAACAATTGATGAAGATCCAGCTCTTGGAAAGGCAAGAGAGGCTCCTCCTCCTACTACTAATGTTGAAAGTCAGGATGATGCCTTAGATGCTCAAGAAGATCATGAGCCTAAGCTTGATCTTATTGATGAACCCATGGATGCCATGGACCCCTTGTATCCTCCTACAAGTGATCCTCCTACTAGAAAGAGGCCATTATGGCTTCATGACACTCTACAAGATGTTGATAGACATACTACCCCCATAGGATCCTTCAAAGAAAGCAAGAAACCTTGTCAGTTCTAGGGATATGATGTAGCCATGAGCAACATTATTCAGACTTAACCATACACTTTTGAAGAAGCAGTGAAAAATCAAGTATGGAAAGATGCAATAGCCGAAGAATATGAGTAGATCATACATAATGATGTATGGGAAGTAGTTTCAAGACCTCAAGGTAAATCTGTTGTGACTTCTAAATGGTTGTTCAAAATTAAACATGGTGCAGATGGCAGTATTGAAAAATATAAAGCTAGATTTGTGGTTAGAGGGTTCTCTTTGAAAGAGGGAGTAGACTATGATGAGATTTTTGCACCTATTGCTTGATATACTACAATCTGATCTATTGTGGCTCTAGCTGCTAATCAGGGATGGACTCTTCACCAAATGGATGTGAAAAATGCTTTTCTACATTGTTTCCTTGAGGAAGAAGTATTTGTGGAGCAACCACAAGTCTTTGAAGTACATGACAGAAAAACTCATGTATGTAGACTAAAGAAAGCTCTTTATGGATTGAAGCAAGCCGCAAGAGCTTGGTATGCCTGCATTGATAGATTCTTGATGAAGCCTGGTTTTACCAGAAGCAATGTTGATCCAAATCTCTACTTCAATATAGTCCAAAGTATGCCTTTCATTTTGGTATTATATGTTGATGACTTATTCTTGATTAGTGGAGAACCTATTATCCTCTAGTGTACGAGGGAGATAGCTTCTGAATTTGAAATGAAAGATCTTCATTTGATGCACTACTTTATGGCCCTAGAGGTATGGTAGAGACCTGGTGAGATTTTCCCTTCTCAAGGAAAATATGTTGTCAAACTTCTAAAAAGATTTGGTATGATAAAATATAATTCCATGAACATAACAATGAAAATGAATTTCAAAAAGTTATGAGATGAAATTGCAGGACCTAATTTGGCCAGTCCTTCTGAGTATCGACAACTGATTGGGGCATTGATGTTCTTAGTGAACACTAGACTAAACATATGTTTTGTGGTCAATACTCTAAGCCTATATAAATAAGCCATCACATGCACACTAGATTGTTGCAAAGCATGCGTTGAGATAGCTGCATGGGACCTGTAACGACCCATCCTTATTAAAAAAAATATATATATATATATATATATTATATATATATTATATAATATATATATAATAATAATTAAAAATAAAAATAAAAATGAAATGATATTTATAAAATGAATGAAAATTAAGTATTAATATCAAATATTAATTAATTTCTAAAGTTTGTATTAAAAGAAATCAAACATAAATAAACTTTATATATTTAGGAACAAAAATAAATTAAACAATGTAAATATATGATAAAGTACACTTTAATAATCAAACTTTATAGTGTTAAAACATATATATGAAAATCATAAGGTTATAGTGATAATATATATATTTGATAAACAAACTTTATAGTGTTAAAACATATATATGATAATCATAAGGTTATAGTGATAATATATATATTTGATAAACAAACTTTATAATGTTAAATGATAGTCATATGGTTATAGCGTTAAAGTATATGTATGATAACCAAACTTTACAACTACCTCCAGCGTTATATTAACCATCGCATAAAGGAAAAAACCTGAAGCAAGGCCGAACCATCTAGACCAGAAGATGACTCAACACTGGAGGAAGCCTGTCACCGCGAGAGTAAGCGGTGGAGTCATGGGTGTACAGGGCGGCCACCGCTTAGCGGATTATAAAATGACCGAGATAGGGCTGAGAAGGGGGACGCAGGGAACAGAGGGCAAAGAGAGGAACGAGGAATCAGGAGCGTACATTGATCTGAGGTTCTGGGCACAGGAGCAGTGAGCTTTGGTGAGAAGCTTGCTGGATTGGCTGGGAGGAATTGGTTTCCCGGTAATCGGATCAGCTTCAACAGGAGAACAGGAGCAGACAACAGTTCAGCAGCCAGCAGTTCAGGTAGGTCTTGAAATCCCTTACAAATTCTGCATATTGTTTGCTTTACATCAGTTAGCCGTCTATTACAGGACCATCAATCTTGGATTGAGAAATATTGTTGGAGATGTGAGACTACATGGGTACTTTGATGTTGATTGGGTTGGTAACTCTGTTGATGGGTAATCTGATGTTGATTGGGCTGATTGCTTTAGCTTGGGATCTACCATGATATCTTAGTTGAGCAGAAAACAAAAGTTTGTAGCCCTTAGCACGGTTGAAGCTGAGTACATTGCTACTAGCATGGCTAGTTGTGAAGCAGTATGGCTGAGGAAGCTCTTTGGAGAATTGTTTGAGCATGTGCTACATACAACAGTAATATAATGTGACAATAAGAGTGGGATTTGACTTGCAAAAATCATGTGTTCCATGACAAGTACAAGCACATTGATATCAAATATCACTATATTTAGGATATGGTACAAAGAGGCGCAATAAGACTCCATCATATTGCAACTGATGTTGAGATAGTTGACATACTTACCAAGCCTTTGCTAAAAGGGAAGTTCTTTTTCTTGGTATCAGAGAGGAGGTTGGACTGATGGATGTGCACCTTCCTCGTGGGGGCAGTCATGGATTATCGAGAACACTAAGCTATGCTCTTCCCTCTTGTTTGAGCTCCCGAGTTGGGAATTGAGCTAGGAGAGCTCTTGGGGTTGAGGGAACTCTTGACTATAAGTTGTGTGTGACCCTTGTCTTTCTGTTGGCAAGTGGTAATCCCCCCTACCATCAAGTCTGGGACTTGCCAAGAGTATACCCTAGTATGCATCCTACCCACAAGTTGCACTTGTTGGGAGTACCACCCATATGGCCAATGGGTGTTGTAAAGCTTTGTTGGGTGTGATCCTTGACAAGTGGTAATCCCCCCAAGCAGAGGTGAGACTTGGTTGTGCACGATCCTTGTCAAGTGATAACCCCCTAAGCAGAGATGAGAATTGGTTGTGCATGATCCTTGTCATGTGTTTGTTAGTTTTTGGTAGCATCGGAAGTGCTCTAGCCTTGAAAATTGGTGGAGAGGCTACGGCACATGAGTTCTAAACAACCCAAAAACCGTTTGGTGAAATTCCACCCAGATTGTATATTATTAAAATAAATAATATTTTTAATGGAGTTCCTAAGTCTAAACATAGGGAAATTAAAATATTAATGGGTATTAATCAAAATATGGGTGAGAATGATCAAGAAGGTGGACCAAGTCATGTTTTAATCTTAGTCATTGATTGGAGACTTAATCTCAGTTGTTGAAGACTCAACAAGAAAAGTATAAGATGGAAGCTTGGGGTTCATTTGGTAATATACACAAAGAGATTGTGGAAATCAATTTTCTGAGGTGAGAAGTTCTCAAGAGGAAAATTGATTGGGGAGAGCTTGCAGCTGAGGGGCAAAGAGAATCCAAGAGAAGGATTTTCGAAAGAATAATGAACAGAGAGGCAGCCTAGTAGCCGGGAGAGTTGATGTTGGGCCAGTCTGGGCCCATGCAGCCTTAACGCAGAGCCAGAAAGGTCTACGCAGAGCAAAAAAGTTGCCTGTCACGCACAAGCCGAGACTATCAGGAATAGCCGGAACTGTCGAGAACTGTCAGAACAGCTGGGATCGTTGAAGCCTAACGCAGAGGGCAAAAGAGGTGACGTAGGGCCAGCGTAGAAATAGTCGAGGTTAGCCAGTTTTGCGCCAGAATTCTGCTGGGTGAAGTGAGGTAAAACTCACTCAAATTTTCTGCCAATATTTTCTCTGTAAAGGATTGCTTGATGAGCATCTAGATTTGTATTCAGATATTTCTCCTGCATAATAATAAACCCTCAGAACTGTTACACCGGTTTTCCCGCAATGGGTTTTTCCGGGGACCATTGTGTCCAAAAATAAATGTGTCCTATGTATCTTGTTCTTTGCTCTGTTTTCTGTTTCATGGGATCAAATATTTAAGTAGTGTAGGTTGCAGAAGTAATTTACTTCAATATTCAGAAGAATAACTTCATGAATGTAATTTAAAAATCAAGTAGGTGAAGTAGATTCAAATTTGCTGCAGTAGGGGTTCCTATTGTGTAGGAACTTTCACATGATATCAGAGCATTGATTTTGAAACAGGAAGAGCAGATCCAGTGTTGAGCAGTGAGGCCAAAAGTTGCACTTGGCAGCGATTCGAATCCCCTAGAATGGATTGTGCAGTGCTTGCCGAGAAGCAGATCTGAGGAAATCTCTCTCCGAGTGAGACGACAAAGAGATACGATTTCCAGTTCATGAGTTTGCATAGGCAAAGGGAGTAACGTAGAGCCTCAACGCAGTTCTTGGAGGCCGCAGTTTCTATCGGGGCAAAAATCCACTGGAAAAGAACGAAGACACGTAGAAGGAGAAATTTTCTCCTCGAATAACTTTCCGCTAGAAAGTTTGAATTTCTCACTTGCTGAGCAACTGAGCAGTGACTAGAGGAGTCAGTTCGACAGTTGGGTGAGATGGCATCGCATGGGCTCAAAGATCAAGACAGGTTGGACGGAGCCTCCAACTATGTCATATGGAAGACCAAAATCTTAGTTGTTCTGGAGGAATATGATCACAAGGCCTACGTCAAAAGTGTTGTAGTTGTTCCTACTGACAATGATTAAAGGAAGAATTACAAGGCCAAGCAGGGGAAGGCAAAGAGGTTCATTCTCGATGGAGTTCGAGATCATGTGGTCTCACATTTGCAGGGCAAGGATACACCCCGAGAGATGTGGGAAGCCTTGTATTCTCTATATGAAGGCTCTTCCGAATGGTGGAAGATGTATTTAGAGTAGAAGTTGCAGCGAACTTTGATACAAAAAGGAGAAGGGGTGAACCTCTATCTTCAGCGTCTTCAAGACACTAGAGACTAGCTTGCTGCAGTGGGGTCCACTCCTCAGCAAACCGCGATGGTGAGAATAGCCCTGAATGGAGTCTCGGATGAATGGCAAGTTTTTGTCCAAAGCATATTGGGCAAAGAAAATCTACCCTCAAGGGAGGAGATGTGGGTCGCTCTTCAACAGTTGGAGTTAAGGAGGGACCTAGTGAAGGTCAACCTCAATGGCAGCATTGGGAGTGGCACAAAGGCGAAGGAGGAGGAGGAGAGCGCAGCTCGAGCACTGAAGGGATAGTAAAAGCCAAAGCGAAAGGACATTTCGAAGGTGAAATGTTTTAGTTGTGGCGAGATGGGCCACTATGCATCTTAGTGTCCTTTAAAGAAAAAGGATAACGATGAGAAACATGATCCTAAGGCTACTTCAGCAAATATTGACAAGGATGAGTTTGCCATGAGTGCCCACACATCTCCAGGTTGGAGATGGGGCGATATTGAGCTGTATTCGAGTGGACTACATGTGGGCAGGATCATTGAGGAGTCCACCTCTTGGATCAATTCCTTGCTACGAGACCCAAGATTTAGGAGTAGAGAGAGGACTTAGTGTTAGATGATGCAATGGAGTGTTTGGAGAACAAATGTAGTAGCTGGGAACCAGAGACTGATCAACGCAGAGCAAGGTTGGCAGCAATGCAGGAGTCAGCAACAGTGCAGAAGATTCAGAGGGTCGGAATTGAGAGCAGTCAGATTCCAACATTCATTGTATTATGCTGAACACAGTTAAGTTCAGTTAATTTTGGATGTTTTTCAGTTGCTTCTCTCAACAACTGAGTTGCAGTACGGAAGCAGTGTTAGCAGTGGCAGTGCTAGCAACATAGCAGATGCAGCATTTGAGAGGGAGTTGTAGTACAGATGCAGCAATGGCAGTGGCATTGTCATGGACAGTAGTACAATAGCAGCAGCAACACAGTGTTAGTGGCAGCAATAGTGCAGAAAGGAGGTGCTTCAAAAGCAAAGCACCATGCAGGTGGACATTGTAGTTAGAGCACTTTTCTCGCTAAGATGGAGTGTCAGTTTTTTGTAGCATCGGAAGTGCTCTAGCCTTGAAAATTGGTGGAGAGGCTAAGGCACGTGAGCTCTAAAGAACCCAGAAACCATTTGGTGAAATTCTACCTGGATTGTATTTTATTAAAATAATTAATATTTTTAATGGAGTTCCTAAGTCTAAACTTAGGGAACATAAAATATTAATGGGTATTAATCAACATATAGGTGAGAATGATCTAAAAGGCAGATCAAATCATGTTTTAATCTTAGTCGTTGATTAGAGACTTAATCTCGATCGTTGAAGACTCAACAAGAAAAGTATAAGATGGAGGGTTGGGGTTCATTTGGAAATACACATAAAGAGATTGAGGAAACCAATTTTCTGAGGTGAGAAATTCTCAGAGTGAAAATCAATTGGGGAGATCTTGCAGCTGAGGGGCAGAGAGAATCTGGGAGGACTTTCCAGAGAATACAGAATAGAGAGGCGGAGAGAGTTTGCAGAGAGGCAGTATAGTAGCCAGGAGAGCTGACGTTGGGCCAGTCTGGACCCATGCAGCCTTGACGTAGAGCCATAAAGGCCTACGCAGAGCAAAAATGTTGCCTGTCACGCAGAAGCCGGAACTGTCAGGGACTGCCAAGAACTACCGGAACAACCGGGATAGCTGACACAGAGGGAAGAAGAGGTGACGCAGGGCCATCACAGAAATAGCCAGGGTTAGCCAGTGTTGTGTCAGATCATCCGAAATTCTGCCAAGTGAAGTGAGGTAAAACTCACTCAGATTTTATGCCAATATTTTCTCTGTAAAGGATTGCTAGATGAGCATCCTAGATTTGTATTCAGATATTTCTCCTGTATAATAATAAACCCTCAGAACTGTTGCACTGGTTTTCCTGCATTGCGTTTTTCCGGGGACCATTGTGTCCAAAATTATGTGTGTCTTATGTATATTGTTCTTTGCTCTGTTTTATGTTTCATGAAATCAAATATTTAATTAGTGTACGTTGCAGAAGTAAATTACTTCAGTATTCAAAAGAATAACTTGATGAATGTAATTTAAAAATCAAATAGGTGAAGTAGATTCAGATTTGCTATAGTAGGGGTTCCTAAAGTGTAGGAATTTTCACAGTGTTGACAAGTGGTAATCCCCCCAAGGTCTGTGGCTGCAGATGTCCTACCACTTGACTCTTATGGTAAATCTTGGTTGAGCGCGATCCTTGTCATCCATTGACAAGTGGTAACTCCCCCAAGCAGAGGTAAGACTTGGTTTTGCGCGTGTAACGAACCAAGTTTCTATGCTCAGAGGAATGCTTCGATATCAATGTAACAACCAAAAGATGTATATGCAATGGAAAGCTTTAAAATACTTCAAAGATGTAAATGTCCATTGTAAGACATGTAACTGTATATTGAATTGATGTAAGATATGTGATGATTACGAATGAGAATGAGGGCCTGCTTATATACCCTAGGCAGGTGCCCTTCCATGAATGGTCATGTCTCTAAGACATGCCTCTTCATTACTAACTAAATAACCATTAGTTAATTAATTATTATTTATTATTATTATATTTATATTTATATTTATTATTTTTATATGAATTATATTCATAACATTGCCTCTCCCTTTAAGAAGCTTTGTCCTCAAAGCTTACTGATGAAAGATTGGATCTCTTTTTTCTGCTCATCGTGAAACTGTCATCTTCATTGTTACAAGAAGATATGATGCTCTGAGTGATAGACAAAATTGTCGTACTGAGAATGGATCAAACCATCCTAGATTAATCTTTTGTGGAATCTTCTGATCTCCGAAAATTTGTGATGAATAGTTATCATGGGACTGGATTCTGCAAACTTCAATATTTTTGGGAACATAAATTTGTCATTTATGTTACAAGTGATACTACTACGTAGATTGATTACGTCCGTTCTTGTGATTCGGATGTCAATAAATAGTTCTTCTGGTTGGACTTTCCTTTATCATTTTAGCAGCTTCCTGATTTCCTTCAGGTGTTGTTGTTGTTGAGTTGACTACTCAATCTTCATTTGGAATGTCTATCGTTTAAACTGCAACTTCTAAATATGTTTTAACTTCTCTAGATTTCTCTTCTTTACTTGTGATATCAACTAGATCAGTGTTTATTCCTTTATCTTCAACTTGGACTGGACGACTTCAATACTTCATTTGAAGTTGTTCTAATTTGTCATTTAGTGACTTCTTGTCATTTTTAAGCTTTTTTATTTGTGTAAGGCTTGGTTATGATTCCTTAGACGTGAAAGTTTGCCATTTTTTTAATCGTTGACTTTTTCCTTAGAATCTTTCTCTTTATATTTTAAATTTTTTATTTGCTCTAATATTTTTTATTAAGAGTTTATAGGCACAAATTTTCTTTTTCTTTTTCTAATATATTTTCCTTTAGTTCCTTATCAAAACTTTCATTTTCTTGTTTTAGTCTTTGTTTCTTAACCTTGGATTTTTTTCTGTGAAAGTAATTTCCCATTATCCGTTAGACGCCAAATTTCTTCTTTGCTTTCTGTTGATTTTTCATGAAACAGATCTTCGAGATCTTTATATTTCTTTTCTGATGCTCCGTTCTTTTGTTGAAGTTTTGTGATTTCTTCCTTTAATCGTTTTATTTGCATCTACTCATTGTCTTGATGTTCTTCTGTACTAAAAATTCTTTGACACCTTGGACAACGTAAATTGAACTTTTTTTTAATATATGTATATCCAATTTCATCTAGACAACTTGGACATTTAGTCCAAAATAGTGATTGTTGTGTGGGACTCATCTTCACTACTCCCTTCATTATTTTCGAATTAGGCTCCATTTTTCTTGACTTGATAATCTTCCTTGGTAATTTAATTTAATTTATTTTTATAAATAATATATAATATTCTAACATTGTTTTCTCATAAACCTCTTCTTTCCTTTTATAATTTTCTTAATCTTTTTTACTTTATTTGTTTTTATAAACTTTTTCATATATATTTACATCCTCTATTTTTTTCTTTTTGAAAAGTTACAACCTTAGTGAAATGTGGCTATTCACTTCTTTGGGGTATAATATAGAATATATGTCCACTTATGTGCCTTTGACTCAGTTAATTTTCTCCACTAAAAAATAAAACTTACTGTTCACATAAAGAGATTGTGTATTCCTTTTGTTCTTCTTTTACCTTGAAAATATCATGAGCAATTACCATGGGTTGCTAAAACCATGACCTTGTAAACCACTTAATGAAGAATCAAGATAATCTTATCTACTCTTCTTCTCTTACGTATAGTTTTAAAGATATTTGGAGATATTCCCTTTTGACTTTATTATGAACTTTTTATCAATCATGTAGAACCTTTTTATATATATGAATGTTCTCCTTCAAAATTCACATTGGACTATTTTTTTTACTAGAATCATTGAAATGTCAATGGCCAAAGGCCTTAGTATTATTATTTTTTTTTAATTAAATAAAAAAAAATTTAACTCTTTTTTTTATAATCTTTTTTCCAATTCCTTTTTTTAAGTGGCCAAAGGCTTGACCGAAAATGGAGAAACTCCAACCCATGTAGCGAAATGCTTTAGTTGCGATGACAAGTTAATGGTGAAAAGCTGAGATCTGCCAACATGGCTCTGATACCAATGTAACGAACAAAGTTCATATACTTAGAGGAATGCTTCGATACCAATGTAACGAACAAAGTTCATATACTTAGAGGAATGCTTCGATACCAATGTAACAACCTAAAGTCGTATACGCAACAGAAATCTTTAAAATACTTCAAAGATGTAAATATCCATTGTAAGACATGTAATTGTATATTGAATTGATGTAAGATATGATATGATTACAAATGAGAATGAGGACCTACATATATACCCTAGGCAGGTGCCTTTTCATGAATGGTCATGTCTCTAAGACATGCCTCTTCATTCCTAACTAACCATTAGTTAATTAATTATTATTTATTATTATTATATGTATATTTATATTTATTATTTTTATATGAATTATATTCATAAAAGCGCGATCCTTGTCATGTGTTGACAAGTGGTAAGCCCGCCAAGCCTATGTTAAGATGGGAAGATCAGTGGATATAGGGTAACAGATGAATCTCCCCTATGATGCTTCTTCTTCATTAGATTGTGACATCATTGTTCCAAAGAAGAGATGATCAGAGATGAGTAGAGAAAGCGAAGAACTTTGTTACAGAAAGAAATTCCTCCCTAGCTGAGAAAGAGTGTTCAAAATTGGCAGATCAAGGATGAATTTCCTTAAATTAAACTCATTTCTGACAATTTTGGAGTGACTTTCTAAAATTAGAAAGTCATGTCTAGCATCTCAAGCATGAATTTCCAAATATAGTAAATCACCTTGTATCAATTGGTAATCAAATATAGTTGATGGAAAATCACCCAACCTATCATTAATCGATTCTAATAGTTCATTTTTTACTTAATCATCAATATTATCATTTATCATTATCCTTGTGATACTATGATATTATTATCAAAAAGAAATTCAAGTCACCTTACCTCCATACTTCGCACCTGTTATGAAACCAGCTCAAGAAAAACATAGAAAAGATAGATCAACGCCTTAAAATTCAGCCTCTTCGAGGGGGCAACCTCCTTTACATTACATAAATGAACAATTCTTCGATGATTCAAATGACAAAACCTCCTTTCTATATAGGAGTCTAAGGAGTCACAATATAACCCA
>APFE030988504.1:72173-119727 GCA_000404065.3 Pinus taeda
ATATAGGAGTCTAAGGAGTCACAATATAACCCAACCGACCTAACAATAATAATATAAAGCCACAAAAATAACAATAGAGGGATTCTACGGGGCATAGTAATAACAATATGGGGACAATAGGGGCACAAAAATATTAATAAGGGGTACAACTACAATAGTAATGGGGTAATCACTAGTATTATAGGGACCCAACAGCACCCCTCTCCTTAATGTCTCACATGAATCTACATTACACTCTCTCTTACACTCTCATTAAAGACTTGGCATATTCCTCTTACACACTCATTGAAGGCATGTCATAAAAGACTCCTCTTACGCACTCTTTAAAGCATATGTTACACTCTCTCTTAAATGCATAAGTTACAAAGACATACATGTTGGGCATTGGATAATCCAGCGCTCCCCGTGTGTTTCGTGACATGTGCTTAACCGCCTCTCGAGGATACATTAACTCAGGCGATGTGTCTATTTATTAATACCTGCGGGTTTTGGTGTAACGACAATCATGATACCAACAAGTGGTATCAGAGGCAAAGGTCTCAAGTTCGAATATAATCATAGTCAAAGGGAATAGAGATCCCTATGAATTTCAAATGGATAAGACAGCAAGACAGTTTCAGATCTCCACAAAAGGGTCTCTTTGTATTTCGGATAGTATGGGTGACTGAATGTCGAATGGAATCAAATCCCTCTAGAAGCACAGACCACAGTGGCAACAAGTCTAAGGTGGCAGCAAAGACAGAAGCTCAGATCCCAGTGGCAATGAGGAGGTTCGAATCAATCAGTCGAAGGAAGATAAAGGGACAGCTAGATGCTACCTTACAGTAATATGTACCTCTATCTCGGTGTCATATCAAACTGCAGTAAGGTGTCATATCTTTGTGCTAAAAGGTTCGTTAAAGGAAGCAATGATGAAGATCTCGGTATCAAAACAATAATGAAGATCTCGATGGAAGAGGAGTCAAGAACAGGTTTGACAAGAGAACGTGTGTCTTGGTCTTGGAGTGGATACCAAGTCAAGGGCCTTGGTCTTGGTATTCGTCAATTGGAATCTCTATAAGAAGAATTTGTGCAGGTTTTCCTCTCAAAGAGTGAGATGTTTTGGCCTTGGCTCATAGCCTACATGATGTGTCTCTTGTGTATTTATGTTTATGCATTTGTTACTATTTGATGAAGAAGAACACTAATAACCTAACATGTAGAAGATCCTAATCTAAACAAGTAAAAAAGCATTCACAAGCAATCACTACTATAAGAGAAATCACCTAATGCTAATGCCCTAGATTTCTCAACACGGTATCAGAGCTAAGGTGCTAAAGTCAAACGAAGGGCATCTAATCAAAGAGACACACAAGGATCGATTTTCAAGAAAGGCATCTAAGCAAGTCGAAGGTTATCAAAGCAAAAGATCAAGATCTACATGGAAGAATAAAACCCTAGATTGAAGAAGCAGTCTACAACAGCAAAAGCTTTGGATCCTCTAATCATCATCAAAAGACCACAAAAACCCTCATCAAGTTATCTACAAAGCAAGGTAGCTCGAAGGACTTTAAAGTCGAAGATCACATCATCTTGGAGAAAGTCAAAACCCTAGAAGCAATTCTGATCTACACTCATTCACTACCAAAGTAGTTGAAGTATCTTGAAAGCAAGAAGGCATTATCATCATCTTCAAGGTTATAAGGCAAGCAAGGATCATCTCCTTGTCCTTAAAGAAGATCATCCGAGGAAGCAACAAAACATCCTCATTAATCACCATCATCAAAAGGAACCAGATTAAAAGGCGTTGTCATCATAAACGGAGCAATCTTCTTTATTGAATAAAGGCTTTTTCATTTGGAAGAAGATCATCCAAAAGGGAGCACTAATACATCTTATTCAACCATCATCAAAGTGATGAAGATGAAGATTTCATCTTCACTTGTCAAGTAAGTAGCTTTCATTCTTTAATCAAATTTGGTAAAATGACTTTGTGTTTGCAAGGAGATCTATAAGTTAGCTGGGTTATCGAAATTCCTTGCATGAAAAAGGAGGATAGACATAGTCCTCAAAGAAAGTGAAGTCATTGAACACATCAATGAAAATGTCTCCTCTAAATACATGGAAAGGGATTCTTATGAAAGGTCCCCTCATATAGCAATATTGGAGACATCAAAGAGATGTATATGATAAGCTCGTAAGACTATTCTCTGAAGATGAGATAAAGAAGGTCACAAGACTTAGATCTGATCTACATAAATTTGAAGGTATCCAAGAATGAAGGGATATATTCATAAGATCTCAACTACGAGATCTGGGAGAGATAATAAGAAGATAATCATCATTGTTCTAAGTGCATTAACTGATGAACAAGGTAACAAATATCTTTGGGGATAAGAAAGTTACCTCATTCGACAACTTGTGGCTTCTATGCAAGATAGAAGAAGACAAGTTGATGGCAAAAGTATTGAAGGCTAAAAGACAAACATTTGCATGAAGGAAAGGGAAATTTGAAAATTTTGTTCCTCTGAAAAGAAAAAAGAGCATAGTTGAGATTCAATGCTATGGATGTAAAAATTATGGACATTACAGGAAAGATTGTCCTAAAGAGACAATATCAAAAGAGGAAGAGAAGAAGCCCATATCGCCGAAGAAGTGGAGGAAGCTGAAGAGAAGAAGTTCAAGGAAAGAGGAAGTAAGAGAGCTCTACTATGCTGAGATAGTCTCCCTCACAAAAGGCCTTGACATAGTTTCTAAATCTTATGCTATAGGATATGGCTATAATAAATAATAAGATGCATCGTGTCATCATGAAAGCATTAGAAACAAGAGCTCGTGACATCACCATAGGAAACATGATGGATGTCTAGAACAAAATCCATGGCAGTCAAATATGAAGGATATAGCTCTTGGGAACCTCATTGCAAACTTAAGGAAACGAAGAAGTCATCCACGACAAGGCTCATCATATATCAAGTCAAAAAGGAAACATATATCGAATAGGGATATACAAGATTCTCTGATGGAATCCTCATTGGAGGGTTCACGATCTAGAGAGGAAGCAAGTGTTTCATCAGGGACTCCAACTTGTGGAGTTCATGGGATGATGGTATGATGACATAAGAGATGTAGCAGATAAAGAGGTTGAAGATCTTTTCAATCAAGGAGGTTGCTGAAAGAAGCCCAGATGACCTAAAGGTAAATGAGGTATGTATGCTTGTATTTAATATTATAATGTCATGTCGTATGGTTGCAGGTAACATGGATCACTACTTCTATATTGATAAGCGTGATCAAGGGAAAAGGATCTCCTCCTCTGAAAGGATGCATGAAAGCATAGGTCACACTAGATGAAATCAACATAATATGTCCTCATATGAAGTATGAGGTGGTTGACTAAAATTAAGAAACTTTGATTGGAAGCTCCTAGGAATGGAATGTGTGAAGAAAGAAAGGAAGAGATCGTGAGATATGCAACCATGGTAAAGGCAATCAACATCCAAAAGACCAAGAAGATTTGACTAGGAAATCTCCCGGAAAGACATGAAGACTCTAATGGAAGTTTGAAAAAGATGGAGACCTTGACAATGGATAACTTTGGGATATGTGTCAACATGTATGCAGGATGTCGATACCTACAGGAAGGTGTCATCATGAAAGACCATCACAAAGGTAATTTTGATTTAAGTGATTCATTTTTTATTTTTGAACAAATATCTGGATGGGCTTATGCAAGACTTCCAAAGGGAAGAACTATGGATGACTTCCAAGAGGACCATATAGAAGGATGTAAGATCCTTCCGGAAAATATGGCATGAAGAAAGCAACATGACATGAAGCAATGCCAGATGAAGACAAATGGATCACTTTCTATTGAAAGGAATGATGACATGACTAACTCGTGGATGAAAGTGATGGATGGTATGTGCCCTATGAAAGAAGCCACAAAAGATGAAGACTCCTAGACAAAGAAATTCATGACATCGAAGGAAGGAGCTCTTCAAGTAGCTGGTCAAGGAGTTGTTATAGGTCCCTAAATAAGAGGGAGCCTGGAAGCAAGTTTCTTACTTGGGAGAAACTTGGAAATTCCTAAGCCAAGAGGGAGCTTAGGTGCATTTCTTGTGTAGGAATGAGTACATTCCTTTATTGGAATAGATATGTCCTCCCTAATTGAGAGGGAGAGATAGACACATCATTCTCTTCTTCACCTGGGAAGACAGAATGGAGGATTGGGTAATCATCTGGCATTCGATACTCTTTGAGGATGAGATAGGGCATCCAAGATAGGACCAATATTCTTTGAGGACTGGCTATCCAAGATAAGAATAATCCAAAGTAGGTCATACTCTGTGAACATGCGAATGGAGTATGTACCTTGAGAGAATGATTATGGTGTCTATGAATCATTGGTCTCGCTAGCATTATGCTCTGATCATGTGGATAGAGTTGTTAGTCAAGGCCTTCCTATATGACAATGATGGTTGATATGAAGCTAGACAGATAGGTTACTAATCTGATTCTTCTTATGAGAATTCTTCAGATTGAGAATGAACAAGTATCATTATGAATACCTCCCTATTTAAGAGGGAGTGTTGAAAAGTGTAACTAGGTTCGGTCTTCATAATGACATGTAATTATGACTTTTGTAAATGATGTAATGAAGAAAATAAAAAAAAATTTGTAAGCCTTGCTTCATGGGTTTAATGAGCAGAATATTTTATTTTAGATGGCTCCCATTGAGAGCCTTAAGATTGGTCATTAAAAGTCAAAGATTCTAGGGCATGTATGAAGAACCCTTCTTGGGAATATAACAATATATTTGAGTCTATAATGTGTCTAAATAGCCCTCCAATGACAAGCACACAATCCTCTTCCTATGTCGGCCTGCAAAATGAAATAATGACTCATGTCAGCTCACTCAAGGAGGCACATCTATTCAAAGCTCATGTTGGCTCATAGGCATATGGATGAATCACTATATATAGGAGGCTAGGCTCCTCTCATTACCACAGAACAAAATTCACATGTCTATGAATTTTTCAATGCAGAAGGCAGAAAGGAATTCATATAGGATTTGGATGGGTGTAGTAAATGGGTCGAATATAATCACAGTCAAACGAAATAGGATCCCTCTGTATTTCGGATGGATAAGATAGCAAGACAGTTTTAGATTTCCACAGAAAGGTCTATATGTATTTCGGATAGTATGGGTGATTGAATGTTGAAGGGAATCGAATCCATCTAGAAGCACGGATCACAATGGCAACAAATCTAAGGTGGCAGCAAAGATAGAAGGAAGATAAAGGAAGGTTCGGATGAATCAGTCAAAGGAAGATAAAGGAACAGCTAGATGCTACCTTACAGTGATTTGTACCTCTGTCTCGGTGTCATATCAAAGTGTAGTAAGGTGTCATATCTCTGTGATAAGAGGCTCATTAAAGGAAGCAGTGTTAAGGCAGTGATGAAGATCTCAATATCAAAACAATAATGAAGATATCGGTGGACGAGGAGTCAAGAAAAGGTTTGTCAAGAATATGTGTGTCTTGGTCTTGGAGTGGCTACTAGGTCAAGGGTTTTGGTCTTGGTATTCGTCAATTAGAATCTTTATAAGAAGAATTTGTGCGGGTTTTCCTCTCAAAGGGTGAGAGATTTTGACCCTGGCTCATAGCCAACATGTTGTATCTATTGTGTATTTATGTTTATGCATTGGTTACTATTTGATGAAGAAGAACACTAATAATCTAACATGTAGAAGATCCTAATCTAAACAAGTAAAAAAAATTCACAAGCAGTCACTAATAGAAGAGAAATCACCTCATGCTAATGCCCTAGATTTCTCAACTCTTTACCCCTCTCTCCTTAATTGCCTGAGTTATACTTCCTAAAAAGGCATGAGTTACACTCCTCAAGGCATGCAAGATTTCTCCATTGAAGGCATGTGTTGCCTCTCTCCATAATTGCTTAAGTTACTCTTCCCTATTTGGCATACGAGTTACTCTAGGTCATGCTCCTCCTTTATGGTATGAATTCATTGTTCCTCATATATATATGTGCCTTATATCTTCTCCCCTCACTACTTGGGTATTGTGAAAGACGGATTTGAAATTGAGAGAGAGTTGGATATTCTTGAAGAAGATTGTGAGGAAGAGAGACTTGGAGAGTAAGAGAAGAACTTGAAGGTTGATTTAGTGTTTGCATCAATTGTTGCCATCAGTAATCTTTGTGATACAGTTTGTTCAAATTTGGGTGAACTTACTCATTCTCTTGATCTCTCATTGTACTTTGTATCTTTATTGAATAATTGATATCTAATAGAAGAAGAATATAGTTGGGTTTTCCCCTTGTGAGTTTTGCCCAGGTCATTGGACCTAAATTCTCTGTGTCTTATTTTGTTCTTGGTTGCCTTCCATTGTGCATTTGGTTTATGTTCTATCTACAATTGCTTAACTAATATTGCAGCATAAACAAGTTTTGTAATGAGTGATTATTTCAGCATACAACATCAGGTTTTCAACAACATGCAACGGAAACAATAAAGATCATTGAAAGACAGTCATGCACAATAGACACAACAATTTTACCTTGGGAAACCCAACCTTAGGAGAAAACCCTTCTAGAAAATCAGAAAGGAAGAAAGATTTTCTTATATAGATAATTACTTGTAAGTTGTGATTCTTTTATATTTTAGTTCATCAAGCAATTACCAAAACAATAAAACAAGGACAACAGGTGTAGGCAGACAGGCAAGGCAAAACCCCTATCTAAGGGAAAACCTAGTCAACAATTCTTCCTTCAATAGTTTCTCGAGATAATCCAAGACTCTTTGACCTAGAAAAAGACTTCCTCCACTCCAAGTTAGCCCTCAATCCTTCTTGGAGATGATAACCCTTCAAAAGCAACTTCGACCTAGCAGCATCAACATGCAGTAGCAACTTTGACCTGGTAGCAGCAACAATGGCAGCGTCAACTAGACTAGGAAAACCTCGATCTCCCTTGATACGCCTCAGAAGTGAGAGAGAGTTGGGCCAAAATTTCGATCTTGTTGTCTTTTATCTTCCTCCAAAAACTCACACTCCTTTTCAGCGCTCCTTCCAGCCCTTTTCCAACTACGCACTTCCCAGTAATTCCAACAAACTAACTCGTTGATTTACATGTAACTACAGTGAATAATGCGGCCGAAAGCAGAGATTCAGAGCATCACTAATGTATATTTGTTTCACATAAGAATTTTCTTAAAATTGGCAACTAGGGCCAAACTCCATGTGGGTCATCTTATTTATGGTAGCTGATATTTTTCTTGGACTCCTCTCATTAAGAGGTGTAGGATTGATCTAAAGATCATCCAATTCCAATAAGTATACATGGAGATATGAATTTATTTGTGTTATAAGACAATTCGTCAAGGTTGGCCAGCAACCCAACTGCCCCCACTTGTGCTCCACGTTTTAGTATAAATACAAGTGCCTTGCAAGTCATTTGTACACACAACTCTCATGAGATTTCTTCTTCTCCACTTGTTTTGGGTTTTAGTGGAAGGAAGAATCTCTAAGGGAAAAACGCAGTCCTAGAGGATGATGCCCTTGCTCATCAAAGCCATACACTATCCAGAAAAAGGTCTAAAAATGCAAACGTGAAGATGAAAATGATGCCCTAACTATACGTTGCCCAGAGGAAGCCTAAAACACAGTCATGTTATGAAGAAGATATTCTCTAACCCTCTACTCTATCAAGGAAGACAGCCCTTGTCTAATACGTTGTCCCAAGGGTGACCCTAATCACAATTATGAATATGCCCTAAATACGCAACCATGGAAATAAACGCAAAACCCCTAGCCGCAAGACTGAGCGAGAGGAGATGCCCTAAACTTAGTTGCTACGCTGACTAGTGGAGATGCCACTTAAACGTTGTCTTAGAAGAGTGTTCTACACATGGAATGCCCTCGGTGTCATGGAAGGAAAAACCCTCATCCTACACACAGTCATGAAAGGTATACCCTCACTATCATGAAAGGTATACCCTCGTTGTCATGGAAGGAATCCTCTGAAACTTAAATGCTAAGATAAAGAAGCCACACCTAAACGTTGTTCTAAATAAGGAAGCTCTAACTATTGTTTTGATTGAAACACAGTCATGAATGATAAATCCAATCGTTGTCTTAACGGAAACCTATTGTTGTCACTCTAACGCTGTCATAGAGGAGAAGACATTGGCATTGCTATGTGCTAGGCCGCAGGCCATAGCACTATAGCTAGCCATCTTGGTCTTATGATGAATGATGTAACATTATAGACAGCATAACATATGACTACAGGATGCATAGTGCAGAATAGTGCACACAGTAGCAGCAAAGGGTACAGGATGTATGGTGCAGCATGGTGTAGCTCAGTGATGTTGGGCATAGTGATGGTGCAGCATGGTGTAGCTCAATGATGTTGGGCATAGTGATGGTGCAGCATGGTGTAGCTCAGTGATGCTGGACATAGTGATGGTGCAGCATGGTGTAGCTTAGTGATGTTGGACATCGTATGATGGTGCAGCATGGTGCAGCACAGTGATAGGCTTAACATGGTGATGGAGTCACCTTGGAGAATCAGTTGAAGCAGCATATCTTCAACTGAGTCTAGCTACCTCTTGTATCATCTTCTAGAGATGATCTCTGCTCTTATTTAGATAAGTCAAAGTGTTGACTTTTGTTGTATATGCATTATCTCTCTCTCTCTACTGAACTATTGAAGAACATATAAGAAGAATTGATCAAGGGTCTCCCCACATTAGGGTTTGTCCCTGGCTAGCGCCACATCTTGTGTCCTCTTGTCTTGACTTGTCTTTTGTGACTCATGTTTATCTTCTTTCTGCAATTTACTATTATGCTTATGTGATTGCTAATCTGGAAGAGATATCAAGCTAACTATGAAAATTGAAATAAATTGCTCTAAGCATAGAACATACCTAAAATTAACATGGTATCAGAGCTGAGGTGAAGACAAAGCCCAAGCAAGAGCGAAAGAGAAATCACCGAAGACAGTTGTAAAGGAAAAAATGGCTCAATGGGTTCTTCATCCCTCTTCAAATTCACCAAGGGTGAAGTCGAAGCTGAGAATAATATTCGAGTGGCGCAACAGAAGATTTTGATGGCCTACCTAAAGATCACTTGAATGGGAAGTCCGGATCTAAGGGTAGAAGGAAAGGCAGATGCCTTGCTTGCAATAAGTTCAGCCATTATGCGAAGGAGTATTCAAATGGTCGGGACACATCACTTGATGATAACAATCATTCCAGGCACATCTTCAATGATCAGAGGAATGGCAGGTAATGCAGGACATCAAGGAAATGGCCGACTCTTCAAAGAAAGCAAGGAACCCCAGGTATGAAGAATCCAATGTTGTTATATTGGCCCTCTCCTTTAAACTCTTTGGGAATCTGGCTTATTGATTGTAGTGCTTCAAGGCACTCCATCAGATAAAAGGGTGCTCTCTCTAATTTGGTAGAGATGGAAACAATCATGGGATTATACTTGGAGTCAATTCCACCTATCCCGGAAAGGGTGTAGGGAATGTTACTTCTCAATTGAATGAGGGTAACTCAATTCATTTAATAGAATCTCTTTATGTACTTGATCGCAAGAAGAACCTGGTGTCCATTTCGGCAATGGAAGTCAAAGGTTTCAAGGTGGCATTCATCGATGGAAAGGTATGTGTTTGAAAATAGAATTTTCAAAGATGCTTTTATCCTTGAGTTCAGGATTGGCAATTTGTATCAAGTTGTTGGAAGTGCATTGGGGACCATGTCAGTGGACACATCTCATCTATAGCACTGGAGGTCTGTTTATTATGGGGCCCTACCCGATGTGTGTCCGATGGTGACAGGGATGCCTGAATTCAAGAAGAGGATGAAGGTACATGTCCAAGATGTACCGAAGGAAAATCTTACAAGGGGACCATTCCCCTCATGTAGCAGGTCCACAGGTTTGGAACAACCCAAGGGGTTTGAGATTCATGAATAGGGATCTCATGTATGCAGGTGGAAGAAAGCCCTTTATGGCTTGAAGCAAAACACCCTGAGCTTAATATGAGAGAATTGACAGCTATGTGATGAAGCTGAGAGTGAAGCAGATCCAAACCACTGCTTAAAGGTTGTGGATGATAGACCTCTCATACTGGCACCTTATGAGGACGACCTCTTTCTGACAGGTGCAGACCCTCTCATTTGCAAAAGTAAGAGGGAGTTGGATTCCGAATTTGGAATGGTGAACTTCAGCCCATGACTACCTCGATGGAAACTTTCAGAAGTCATGTGGTAGGGATGTCGGACCTGAATTGGGAAATGCCTATGAGTTTCATAAACTCATTCTAGCATTGATGTTCTTGGAGAACTCCCATCTGGATATATGTTTTGCAGTTAGCATGTTGAGCTCATATATGGTTGAGCCTTACTGGATTGGTGCCAAGAATCTTCTGAGATATCTTCAAGTCACAATCTCTCATGGATTGAGATACACTGGCGGAAATGTGAAGCTACATGATTATTTGAATGTTGACTGTGCAAGCAGTGTGGAGGATTGCAAGAGCACTTCTGAGTGTTGGTTCTCTTTGGGTTCTGCTACAATATCCTAGATGAGCAGGAAGCAGAAGACGATTGCTTTGAGCACTGTTGAGACCGAATACATAGCTATGAGTATGACCTCGCATAAAGTTCCCTGGTTGGGGAAGCTCTTCAATGAGTTGTTTGTACACATGATGGATACCACCGTGATCTTCTATGTCAACCAGAGGGGGATTCAATTATTGAGGAATCCCGTATTCTATGATCGCTCCAAGCATATAGACATCAGGTACCACTTTATCTGGGATATGGTACATCGACGAGCAAGAAGGCTCCATCGCTTTGGGACTAATGTGCAGGTCGCCGACATTCTACCGAAGCCCCTAGGAAAGGTCAAATTTGTGACTTTCCGAGAACAACTAGGAGTCGTGGAGAGGCTCTCTCCTAAGGGTCCTATATGATATGGACATTGAGCTCTGGGAGCTCCGGGGGCCTTGGGGGTACATCATGAAGCGATGAGCAACCATAGGGTGAGTGGTCCAGCCTTCCCCTAGTGGTTTTCTATGTAGGCAGGATGAGTGGTTCATCCTTCTCTTGCCAAGACATAATCATAGGGTGAGTGGTTCAGCCTTCCCCTGGGATACCCCTTGCGACATGTAGGCAGGATGAGAGGTTCATCATTCTCCTGCTAAGACATCCTACCCATGCAGTCTAGGACTCATGGGAAGTACCTCTCATCTGGCCAATGAGCAGGGAAATGAGGATAGGGACCATAGTAGTACCGATGGACACATCGTGTTACTACCGTACTCCCTATGCTAGGATGATATTGATCTGGGATCAATGAAACTGACTTGGGGTCAGCATGAGTGGTTTGAGACACTCTCTTGTGATATTGATCTAGGATCAATGAAACTGACTTTGCGTCAATAAGAGTGATGTAACTCACTCTCTTTTGGAACTAATCTGGGATCAATAAGGGTGATATTGCTCACTCTCTTTTGGAACTAATTTTGGATCGGTAAGAGTGTTATGAGACACTCTCTTTTAGGACTGACTACGGGTCAATGGAGAATGGTATGAGACATTCTCGATCACTTCTTCTTCTTCATGGTTCAGCAGAGCAGAGCACAACAGTGTAGGGCACTGATGGCAAAGATAGTACAGTCTGGTAGATGGATAAGCAGACAGAGTTCTCCCTAGTTGAGAGGGAGTGTTAAAATTGGCAACTAGGGCCAAACTCCATGTGGGTCATCTTATTTATGGTAGATGATATTTTTCTTGGACTCCTCTCGTCGAGAGGTGTAGGATTGATCTAAAGATCATCCGATTCTGATAAGTATTCATGGAGATATGAATTTATTTGTGTTATGGGACAATTCGTCAAGGTTGGCTAGCAACCCCACTGCCCCCACTTGTGCTCCGCATTTTAGTATAAATACAAGTGCCTTGCAAGTCATTTGTACACACAACTCTCTTGAGATTTCTTTGTCTCCACTTGTTTTGAGTTTTAGTGGAAAGAAGAATCTCTAAGGGAAAAACGCGGTCCTAAAGGATGATGCCCTAGCTCATGAAAGCCATCCGCTATCCAGAGAAAGGTCTAAAAACGCAGAGATGAACATGATAATGATGCTCTAGCTATACGTTGTCCAGAGGAGGCCTAAAACGCAGTCATGTTGTGAAGAAGATATGCCCTAATCCTCTACGATGTCAAGGAAGACAGCCCTTGTCTAATACGTTATCCCAAGGGTGACCCTAACCGCAGTTATGGAGATGCCCTAAATACGCAACCATGGAGATAAAGGCAGGAACCCTAGTTGCAAGACTAAGGGAGAGGAGATTCCCTAAACTTAGTTGCTATGATAACTAGTGGAGATGTCACCTAAACACTGTCTTAGAAGAGTGTTCTATACATGGAATGCCCTCGCTATCATGGAAGGAAAAACCCTCATCCTACACACAGTCATGAAAGGTATAGCCTCGCTGTCATGGAAGGAATGCTCTCACACTTAAATGTTGAGATAAAGAAGCCACACCTTCAGCTATCCTTAACATTGTTCTAAATAAGGATGCTCTAACTGTTGCTTTGATTGAAACACAATTACGAATGATAGATCTAATCGTTGTCTTAACGGATGCCTATTATTGTCACTCTAACGTTGTCATAGAGGAGAAGACATTGGCATTGCTATGTGCTAGGCCGCAGGCCGTAGCACTATAGCTAGTCACCTTGGTCTTATGATGAATGTTGTAACATTATAGAGAGCATAGTATATGACTACAGGATGCATAGTGCAGAATAGTGCACACAGTAGCAGCAATGGGTACAGGATGTATGGTGCAGCATGGTGTAGCTCAGTGATGCTGGACATAGTGATGATGCAGCATGGTGTGGCTTAGTGATGTTGGACATAGTGATGGTGCAACATGGTGTAGCTTAGTGATGCTGGACATGGAATGATGGTGCAGCATGGTGCAGTGCAGTGATAGGCTCAACATGGTGATGGAGTCACCTTGGAGAATCAGTTGAAGCAACATGTCTTCAACTGAGTCCAGCTACCTCATGTATCATCTTCTTAGAGATGATCTCTGCTCGTATTTAGATAAGTCAAAGTGTTGACTTCTGTTGTATATGTACTATCTCTCTCTCTGTCTCTATTGAACTAGTGAATAACATATAAGAAGAATTGATCAAGGGTTTCCCCACATTGGGGTTTGTCCCTGGCTAGCGCCACATCTTGTGTCCTCTTGTCTTGGCTTGTCTTCTGCAATTCATGTTTATGTTCTATCTGTGATTTACTATTATGCTGATGTGATTGCTAATCTGAAAAAAAAATTGAGCTAACTGTGAAAATTGAAATAAATTGCTCTAAGCATAGAACATACCTAAAATTAACAAATTTGGATCAGAACCACATGAACTCAAAAGTAAGTCAATAATGGGCCATCACCAAATAAGTTTACATCAAACATTTATAAGGAAATATGTGCAGAAAATTGATCAAATGTTGCTCTCCAACCAATCGACCAACTATTTTATCATAAGAGAGTTTCCACTGAGGAAAGGATAGAAACATGGGATCACATACTATCCAGATTACAACAAAGCTTTCTAATCCCAAGAGATCTATCTAATAATGATCCCAAAACCTAAAAGATCAACCATGATATGAAGGGCTCTCTGCTAGAACAAACAGACTCCTTGTTAGACACATCGACCACAAAAAGGGAAGAGTTGTTTCTGCTCAACTGTTTCTATCCCATCAACTCACGCTAGGCACACCTACTAGATCATCACCTCCTTGATATTGAGATGTGTCTTCATTGGTCTACGATAAGGCTATAAATATTTAGTAACCCAATTATTATAGAAATGAACCCTGCCATGGCTTCTCTACTGAACTAAAAGTGTATAATTCTTCATTATGGCTATGCAATATTTGACCAAACTGTTGTACTGTGGAAACTATTATATAGGAACAGCCACAAGCTAGAGAACAATGTCATCAAAACCTACCTTGCAAGAACTCTGAAAGTGCCAAGCACCTCAAGTTCTTTGTTCCTGTAATGACCGAAAATGAACCTCTATGGTGGCAACATTCATACCCTGTAGCGATAAAAAATAACTAATTCCCCCAAAAACCCATATCTTCCTTAACTTGGAAGAAACCAAATCAAATGAGGTGGAACAAAGACTTAAATGAAGAACACTGCAACCAACAGGACAATAGAATGAAAACAATAAAATGATAATGAATTTATTAATATGTATATCAGAAATCAATTAAAATATAGGAAATCAACCTGTGTCTCTATGATTCCTTGCACTATGCACTCCTTGGCTTCTACTTTGGGCTTCATGATATACCTGGACACAAAAGGAGATAAAAACGAAAATTTTAAGAGAAAACTCTAAAAAGAAAAGTCAATATATAACGTAGTTGAACAGGCAGATTCGGAAAGCAGAGAAAAATCCATTCCCTTTTTCTTTGAAAAGAGCAGTTTCTAGAAATTGATAAAAGTAATCCTAAACCTTCCAAAGAAACTTGACAAACAAAACTACTACGATAGTCTCTCGTGATTTATAAAAGACATGAAACTTCCTTTTATGAGTATCGATTTCATCTTTAATACTAGAATTCAGCGAGCCATCTTTCCATTGACTTCAATCATAATTCTTGAAAGACAGGCCCATAAAGAGTACAAAGTTTACTTTAAGAAAATGTGTGAATTCTGATCATAATAGTTCTTTGAATTACTTGTATACATCATACTGAAACATATCCTTGCCATTGTATCACTGTTTTCAAAACAATGTACAAGTTTTGAATTCATTTCATAAATTTGCACGCCATGAAGAGTGAATCTCTTTGATTTGATCATTCCCTTATTGCTAAAGTATCTACTTTTGTGCAAAGCATAGAACACAATACCATTTATTTACAAGTAATTCCAACTACTGAACATAACTGCTTTATACAAGACAATGTTGGAAACCTCTACATCTGAATTTGATCATTTCTATTGTCAATGTATCACGGTTATCAAGTACAAGAGAAACCTAAGATAAAGATAGATGAAAATATTGTAATATGATATTAAGAACATTTTAGGTACAGTCAAAAAGGTTAAGTGTGGATGCATTTATTATAAAAGAATAATCTTAAATTCATTGCAAGAAGAATTACCAAAAGGATTTTAGTGGCATTTATCTCAACAATTAAAGTTGATTAAACTTAGCATCTCTTCTAGCAATTTCTTCTTCACTTGTTATTTTCTCTTCCAAAACTTTTAAGAACTCATTAAAATACATATTTTCAGGACTGGGAGATTCCATTCCACTATTTTTCACCATCCTAACCAGAAATACCTTGCAATCTTCCTGAGTGAAGTGCTCAAACACAAATCTCAATCTCTCCATGTGTCATCCAAAATGGAGACCCTCAAGAGGATCACCTCATACTAGTTGTCCCATTTGATTGAGGCAACAAGAGAAAGCAAAGATCCACGCTAAAGTATACTATTGAGATTCTTCAGAGATCTGGGATGATGGACTGCAAATCCATGGACACTCCCATGGTGACCAATTTCAAGAAGTTGAGAGGCTCTGATTCAGATTTGGTGGATCCCATGATGTACAGGCAATCAGGCAAAGACGAAGAACCATTCTTCCAAGTGGATGTCATGAAATTGTCAGACTAGATGCTCATAGATGGGAGGTCTCTAAGAGCAATATGCCTTCTATGACTGGATAGTGGACCATGTCAAACAACAGATATGCTTCAATGACTAGGAAGCAACAGTCGCAGAGGGGGCAACCAAGATTGCCACAACAGGATTTGTTTCAGAGGGAGCACCCAGTCAAGGTGACCAAAAAGCAGTTGTGGTGATGGATTTAGTGAAGAAAGTCGATCAACTTATGGTTGAGCCAAGGCATGATGCACCACATGTGTTGAGGTACCGACATGGTATGTTTGGATATGGATTGAGGTATGTATCAAATGATGAAGTACAGTTGCAGGACGCAAATCCAAATTTGGCAGAGAGTGCAGAAGATAGGAAGAGCACATTAGGATGTTGCTTCACTTTGGGTTCTGCTATAATTTCCTAGATGAGCAGGAAGCGGACATCTGTTGCACTCAGCAATGCAGAGGCTAAGCATACTGCAGCTAGTTTGGCGAGTTGTGAAGCAGTGTGGCTTCGGAAGCTACTCGCGGGATTGTTTGATCAGGTGTTGGAGACAACCATGATGACAGGTCAAAGCACATTGAGATCAAGTACCGAGACATGGTACAGAAGGGAGCAGTATGGCTCTAGTACATTTCTACAGACGAGCAGGTTGTTGACATTCTCACAAATCCTCTATCCTAGAATGAAGTTTGTTTACTTCAAGAACAAGCTTGAAGTGGTTGAGAATGCTTACCTTGGTTAGAGGAAGTGTTGATGTTGTAGCATCAATGGGCAAATATTCTCCCATGGTCAAGGGTATTGACCGGGAGCCATGTACTGTGGCTAGGGCGATTGGCCAAAGAGCATTATGGCCTGGAGTGCTCCCTCGGTCAGAAGGTTTTGACCATATTTCCAAGGGCTACTTGGCTAGTGGGTAGAGTGAGTGCCCCATAGCATTAGGCAAGTGTTTTACGATTCAAGTATCATGTGATGACATGAAGGAATGGTAAATTGGCCCAAGGTTTCACCATTGGTCAAGGATACTGACATCGTTCCAAGTGACGACTTGGATAGTTAGTGAACCAGGACTAACCTTGCGTTTACTCCAGTTAGGGGGTACCTGACCATATCGCCAAAAGGTATTGGGCTAGTGGGTAACTAGATCCATTTGCAATGGATATTTGACTCATGGGTAACTAGATCCTTTGCATGATGTTGATACAGGATGCTTCCACAGGGTTCTAGGATAGAACATGAAGCGGATGGATACATTAACATAACGAGCTCATTCAATCTTTTCTTGGGATAAAGAAATTGTTCAACAAAGAGGACAGTTGAGGAAGTCAAGGTAAATACCTCCCTAGCTAAGAGGGAGTGTTCATTTTTAGGTAGTTGCAGTCGATATTCCCCAGTAACAAGTTGGCCAATGAAAAGGAGGGAAATTAAAATTTAAAATTCGAATTTTATTGCTCAAGTCGGCCCCAAAGTATAGATTGGGCCGAGGTAAAGGACACATCGCTTGGGGCTCCTACAAACACTATATAAAGACACTCAACCTCCTCATTTTGGACTTGCTCACAACAAAACATTTCTCTCTCTCACACATGCAAAGAGGACTAAGGAAGAGGTCGAGTTTCCTGAGCAAGACCAAATTTTCTAAGGCTTTGACCAAGTTGTTCTAAGGTCAGTTTGACCGAGTTTTCTGAGGCTTTCACTGAGTTGTTATGAGGTCAGATTAACCGAGTTTTTTGAGGCTTTGACTGAGTTGTTCTGAAATCAATTTGACTGAGTTTTTTGAGACTTTGACCGAGGTGTTTTGAGGCTATTTTGACCAAGTTTTATGAGGTTGTGATCGAGTCTATAATGGGCAGTTTGACAACATTTTTAAGGCAGTTGACCAAGCTCTGTTTTGCGCAGTTTGACCAAATTGCTATGGTGGCCCAAGTTTGAACTGTGGGATTTCTATGCTTTGTTTTACTCAATTTGATTTATGAATATCATATTGTAACTTTATTGAACTAAAGAATTTCACCTAGAAAAGATTGCTAGGTTTTCTCCCGAGTTTGGATTTCCCAAGTGAAAATTTGTATCTCTTTGTGTTCTTGGTTGTCTCTTTATGATCCTACTATCATTGTTGCAATACTATTGAGATTTTCTATGTATACTTGCTTCATGATTTATGTAACATAAGACAACTTGATTAAGAAATCATTGGAAAATAATTATCAGGGTAAAAGATCATATTCCTCTTTGAAAATAATCAACAAAGAAGTCATTATATACAAAGGGGCATCCCCTTAAATTTTTCAATGAGAACCCATCCTTTTGATGGACAATAAACTTGAAAAAGTAGAATGCCACCCTCCCAGACTTAACTAAATAATGACACATTTTGTATTCTCAATAGTTTCTCAAGAGTCAAAGGCTACATTAATAACAATAGCCACATCCAATGAACTCTTACAAATGGAGGGAGGGTGGCCATCAAGTTTTGAACCTGAATCATTGTCAAAACAATCACTAGAATTGCTACTAGACCACAGCTCTATGGACACAAGATCTCCTCATATGGTTATTCATGAAGTAGCTTATAATACCTAACTCACCTAACTACTCTTGAGTCTTAACTAACAACACTTTATGATTACGAACTATTTAATGAAGTCACTTTAGCATATTGTGACTATATTACATTAAACTATAATATTAGAGTGTTTATACTCAAACACTCTCCCTTACTCCAATAATATTACTTTTACATATTACCCCTTTTACATCGAGATTCAACAACTTATGAATATGATTACAAAGGTAATATAAATAATTGTTTTAACTTTTAGTTTATCATATTTCCATATCCTGGTGTTGAAAATCTGAAGTTCTATGTTGTAATAATCACTTATTACAAAACTTCTTTATGACGCGATATTAGATAAGCAATTGTAGATGGAACATAAATCAAATGCACAATAGAAGACAGCGAAGAACAAAATGAGACATGGGGAATTTAGGTCTAATGACCAGGGAAAACCGCAAGGGAAAAACCCAATGAGATTCTTCTTCTAGTAGAAATCAATTGATCAACAAAGATACAAAGTACAATGAGAGATCAAGAGAATGGGTAAGTTCACCCAAATATGAACAAGTTGTAGTATGAAAATCACTGATAGCAGTAGCAGATGCACACACTGAATCAACCTTCCCTTCAACTGAATCAACACTAAAGCACTAAATCAACCTCAGCTCACTAAGTTTTGCTCTTACTCTTCAAGTCTCTCTCTCATAATCTTCTTCAACTCCCTCCAACTCTCTCTCAAGTTCGAATTCTTCATTCACAATGCACAAGTAGTTAGGGGAGAAAGGATGAGGCACATATATATAGGAGAAGCAACAAATCCATGCCATAAAGAAGGAATAATTTGCATACCAAGAGGAGTGTAACTCATGCCCATTTAGGAAATGTAACTCATGCCATTAAGGAGGTATGCATGCCTTTGTAACTTATGCCTTTAAGGGAGAGTGTAACATATGCATTAAAAAGTGTGTAAGAGGAATCTTTTATGACATGTTTTTATTGAGTGTAAGAGACTGTAAGAGAATCTTTTATGATATGTTTTAATGGGTGTAAGAGAGTGTAAGAGCATTAATGAGAGTGTAAGAGGAATATGCCATGCCAATAATGAGTGTCAGAGAACATTATTGAGAGCTATGATCGAGTTACTTGAATTTCTTTTTGATAATAATATAATAGTATCATAAGAATAATAATAGTAATAATATTAATGATAATACTGATGATTAAGTCGAAATTGAACTATTAGGATTTATTGACGATCAGAAGGGAATTTCCATCAACAATACTTGATTACCAATTGAAGCAAGGTGATTTACTATTTTTGGAAAGTCATACTTGAGACTTTCTATTTTTAAAATTCTATTTTTTAGAAATTCTATTTTCAAACATTCTATTTTTAGAATTTCATCCCTGAGTTGCCAAATTTTCAGCACTCCCTCTTAGCTAGGGAGGAATTCCTTTCTACAACAAAAGATCTTTGCTTTCTCTGCTCATCTTTGTTCAATTATGTTATGTATCATCTGGAACAATCATGTCTCACTCTAATGAAGAAGAATCGTCAAAGAGGAGATTCATCCATCACCCTATATTCAATGGGGGGTTGCCACTTGCCAACACATGACAAGGATCTCGTACAACCATCTCTAATTAGGTGGATAACCCACTTGACAAGGATCTCAAACAACCAAGTCTCATCTCTACTTGGGGGGATCCACTTGTCAACAAGTAATAAGGATCTTGCACAACCAAGTCATATCTCTGCTTGGGGGGATCCACTTTTCAACATGTGACAAGGATCTCACACATCCAAGGCTCATCTTTGCTTGGGGGGTCCACTTGTCAACACGTGACAAGGATCTCGCACATCCAAGGTTCATCATTGCTTTGGGGGATCCACTTGTCAACACATAAAAAGGATCTCGCTAATCCAAGGCTCATCTCTACTTGGGGGGATCCACTTGTCAACACATGACAAGGATCTCGCACATCCAAGGCTCATCATTGCTTGGGGGGATCTAATTTTCAACACATGACAAGGATCTCGCACATCCAAGGCTCATCACTGCTTGGGGAGATCCACTTGTCAACACATGACAAGGATCTCGCACATTCAAGGCTCATCATCCATGACCACCCTCTCTAGGAAGGGTCATGTTCGTCAATCCAAGTTGCTCTCTGAAAACCAAGAACTCCCCTTTCGACAAAGGCTTGGTAAGAATGTTGGCTATCTGATCATCAGTCACAATATGATGGAGCCTCATTGCTCCTCTCTACACCATATCTCGGATATACTGATATTTGATCTCAATGTGTTTGGACTTGTCATGGAACACAAGATCTTTTGCAAGTTGAATCTCACTCTTATTGTCATAGTATATTATTGTTGTATCTAGCACATGCTCAAATAGCTCTCCAAAGAGCTTCCTCAGCCATATTACCTCACAGCTAGACATGCTAGTAGCAATGTACTCAACTTCAATCATGCTAAGGGCTACAAACTTTTGCTTCTTGCTCATCCAAGATATCATGGCAGATCCTAAGCTGAAGCAACGCCAATATGTGCTTTTTCTATTAGTAGAGTTAACAACCTAATTAACATCAGAGTACCCATGTAATCTTACGTCTTCGACAGTATATCTAAATCCAAGATTGATGGTCCCACGCAGGTATCTCAACGCATGCTTTGCAGCAATCTGGTGTGCATGTGATGGCTTAATCATATATTGGCTCAGAGTATTGACTGCAAAACATAAGTCTGGTCTAGTGTTCACTAAGAACATCAAATCCCTAATCAGTTGTCGGTACTCAAAAGGATTTGCCAAATCAGGTCCTACAGACTTACCACACAACTTCTTGGAATTCATTTCCATTGGAGAATTCATGGACTTGCATAATGTCATACCAAATCTTTGATTTCTTCCACGATAGTTCTATTCTTTCTCTTAGCCACTCCATTTTGTTCTGGGTTATATGGTATTGTGGTCTCTTTCCTAATTCCAACTTCTTTGCAGAAGTCTTGAGCTTTTGCCACTTCATATCCACTCAAGTCATGAGATGGCTCGACATCTTCCTCAATCTCGATACAAAGGACTTGGTTCTCACATTCGTCAAATGTACTTGTTGAACCCAGAACAAGAGCAAGAGCAATAGTAGCAAAGTAAATAAACATAACGAAAGTATACCTGGTGATGAGGCAGGTCTTTCTTTCTTTTTTAGATGTGAGAGAGGCTCCTTCATTATCCTTACACCAGCTTCCTCTTGGAGTTTACTCTTCCTGCACTATTTTGCACCTTAATGATCTTCAAGATCTGTTTTTCTTGATCGCATCCTGATCAAGAAGTTAGTGAAAGAACCATTCAAATACTCATGCAGGAAGAATAACCAATAGTCTATAAAGATAAATCTAAACAAGAGCAGTGACACAAAGAAACAACATAAGACTTGGATTGAAGGAAGTTGTTAGCTCCCTCTTGATCTAGCCTCTATAAGTTACCACTGTCCATAAGTCATATGTCATTGGCAAAAAAAATGTATCTTCTTGAACAGACTATAAAGATAAATCTAAACAAGAGTAGTGACACAAAGAAACAACATAAGACTTGGATTGAAGGAAGTTGTTAGCTCCCTCTTGATCCGGCCTCTATAAGTTACCATTGTCCATAAGTCCTATGTCATTGGCAGAAGAAATGCATCTTCTTGAACACCACTTGGCAAACTTCATCATAATCCACTCTAATATGAGGTATTTCGGAAACCATTTTTCTCACATGAGGTAATGTTTTATAGTGAATATGAGTCAGCTTTCGATGCCATAGTTGATATTGATAATTACTTATCATGAATCAATGCATGGATAGGTCTTCTATTGATTTTATAAAGATCTTCAAATCTTGATCCCATAGTGAAGGCATGTAATAATAATTATAAATATTGACTTCTTTGTCTGCAATGATATTAGCTATAATCCATCTTTGATCGCTGCAAAAGAGGTTAGTTTAGAAAATCATTCCATGTTTTGCAAAAGTCATGATTCGTACCTACAACCACTATTGCTAGTAAACTTTAATATCAAAATTACCAAAACCTATAAAATTATAACCTTTCTCATATAATGTGAGAGAGTCAAGATCCCCCTATCTTTAGCATCCAATTTCTATAAGTTATTCTTTCATAACCTTGCACGCATTATATTTCTTTTCAAGACAATGCCTTATTGCACATGCATAAACAGAAGTAAAACTACTATTTACTTTTGCATGCATCAACAAGTATCAAAACCACAACTATTAAACACATGCAACAACTTAATTACTATTTGCAAAATTACTATTATATCTTGGATTCCTTAAAATCTTGGAAGAATGGTAGCAGTAAAATTTCAGCAACAAAATTTCAACAATAAAATTTCAGTTGTAAAATTCAGTAATAAAATTTCCAATAGTAAAATTTCAGCAGTAAAGTTTCAGCAATAGAATGAGAGTTGTAAATAGAGTGGATACCAGGCTATATTTCAGTAGAGGAGAGTTGTAAATAGAGTGGATAGCAAGAGATATTTTGGCATAAAGTGAGTTGCAAATAGAGTGAACAGCAAGAGATATTTCAGCAGAAAGTGAGTTGCAAATGAAGTGAACAACAAGAGATATTTCAGCAGAAAATGGGTTGGAACAACACTTGTCTTCTTGAGCTTGTCTTCACCAAAGCTCTGATAACATGCTGAAATTTTGATGTTCGATTTGTAACAATCACTTATTACAAAACTTCTTTATGCTGCAATATTCGATAAGCAATTGTAGATAGAACAAAAATCAAATGCACAATAGAAGATAGCCAAGAACAAAATGAGACACCGAGAATTTAAGTCCAATGACCAGGGCAAAACCCACATGGGGAAAACCCAACCAGATTCTTCTTCTAATAGAAATCAATTGTGCTCCTATCTCCTTTGTTTTGAAATTTGTATCTTCCTTTGCTAAAGAACACTTTTTCTTCATTTTTTTTTTATCATCAAACTCACATTTTTCCCTTGCCATGAGGGTCAAAATCATTTTTTTTTAAGATTATGGTGGAATATTACTGAGGGTAGCTATTTTTAGGCCAGGAAGGTAACTCCCCATTGTGTGATTTGAATTTATGTGAGCATCATTATATGCATGGAGAGGGGTGACCTTTTGGATTAAAATACCAAGGTCTCTTCCCATTCTAACTATTTGAATTTCTCTATTTACATATTTTTACATTTTCAACCAATCCTTGGGGATTAGGTTTTCCCCCCCTTTAATCTAAAGGGGGTGTTTGTGAGTCCAAGCATTATTCTGAATCTTTCAATTTTTTCTCTTCCAAGTGCTTTGGTGAAGATGTCTACAATTTTCTCATTTGTTGAACAATGTTGTAGGTGAAGTCTTGGTCTCTACATGATGTCGAATCAAATGATAACTTGTGTTGATATGTTTGGTGAGATCATGGAATTTTGGATTCTTGGCCAATTTAATTGCAAAAGTATTGTCAATCAGAAGAGTAGTGTTCACCTGTTTCTCCAGCAAATCTTTAAGAATTTTCCTGAGCCACACAATCTCCTTAGTTGCTTCTACAACTACCACATACTCTACCTCTGTTATGGAATCTGTTGGAAATTATTGTTTGCGTGACCTCCAAGAGACATTTCCTCATCCAAACTCATAACATAAAATGAAGTAGACACTTCATTCTCCTTATCTCCATCAAAGTCTGAATCAGAACATCCAATCAAGCCGAAATAATCCAATTGTGAATATTTGAGTCCAAAGTCTTGAGTTCCTTTTAAGTACTTTAGAACTCTTTTTGCAACAAACCAATGTCCTTCACAAGGCTTTTGCATAAACCAAGAAAGGATTCCAACAACAAATGAAATATCTAGTCTAGTAGTGGTGAGGTAGATAAGCCTTCCTACAAGTTGTCTATAATTAGTTGCATCCTCAAATTTATTTCCTTCTTTAGATGTGAGCTTTAGATTTTGTTCCATTAGAGTGGATAAAGTATTGCATTTGATCATACTAAACTTGTTCAACAATTCTCCGATGTACATTTTTGAGAGAGATATATCTTGGATGTTGAATCACTTCAATGCCCAAGTAGTAATGAAGGTGTCCCAAATCTGTGAAATCCTTTCTTCAATTCTTTCTTTATGGATGCAATACAGTTTTCATTGTTCCCTATTGTCAACAGATCATCTAAATATGCCACAAGATATACAACACTTTTGCCAACTTTCTTAACAAATAAAGTTGCATCATCAAGATTAAAGTATTTGAAATTTAATTTCAATAGATGCTCAATCAATTTTCCATGCTAGACTTGTGGTGTTTTTTTTAGGCCATACAAGTTTGTTCTTGTCCCTTCACAACAAAACCTTCTGATTGAGACATGAAGACATTTTCTTTTAAGTTTCCATTCAATAGAGCAGTCTTCACATCCATTTGATGGACTTTCCATCCATTTTGCGCTGCTAAGGCAAATAGAGGCTGGATGGTGGCCCATTTTGCTATGGTTGCAAAGGTCTCTTCATAATCGACACCTTCTTTCTGTGCAAATCCTATTGCCACAAGTCTTGCTTTATGCTTGTCAAGTGAGCCATCTAATTTATACTTGTTCTCGAAGACCCACTTGCAGCCAATTGGTTTGGTTCCAAATGGAGGGTCCACTAATTTCCATGTTCCATTCTTTATGAGAACATAATACTCTTTCTGCATCGCTTCTTTCCATTCATCATGAGAAGCAACATCTTTAAAGGAAGTTGGTTCAAAATTAGTAAACAAATTTAATTCACAATTATAAGAAACATCCATATCATCTACATCATTTCCACTTTGTATGGTGGAACTTCAAGTTCATGTCTTTCCAACCTCATCAAGATGAACACTTTCAGGTGTTTTAATGATCCATTTTGGAGGATCTTCCTGAGATGGTACAGGCTGCTTTGTTGATTGAGATGGGGTTGCATCAAGATTTACCCTCCAATCCCCTCAATCACCTCACTCAAAGGGTCTTCCTGATCTGAAGAAGTGGTTGGAACTTCATGAAGGGGAGACAATGCTTCATAAGGAGATTCCATAGATTGATCCAAGATAGATACCCCCCCTTCAAGATGTGGAATCTCATTATCAAATTCATAATAAGTTTTTCATTATTAAATATATCCAAACGATTAAGTTGTCGCCCAACAGTATTGTCGATCTTGGAAGATTCAAAAAAAATAACATCTCTAGACAATATAAACTTCTTATTTACCTCACTATAGAGATGATATGCTTTGTTGGTATCTGAATATCCCAAAAAGATGCACTTTCGACTCCTTGCATCAAGCTTGCTTCTTTTTTCCTTGGGAATCAATGCATAGTAGGGGGGATCAAAGATCTTGAAATGCCTAACCAAAGGAGTGTGGCCATACCACATTTCATAGGGAATCTTGTTTTTGGGAGCATGAGATGGACATCCGTTTTTGGTATATACTATATACTGCACGTAGAACTACATCAACCCAAAACATCATTTTTACATTTTTGAAGAACATCATTGAGCAAATCATATTTAAAATAGTCATGTTCATTCTTTTAGCTACACCATTTTGTTGACGACTGTATGGCACAGTTGTTTGATGTTCAATCCCATGTTGACAAAAATAGTTTTCAATTTCATTAGAAATATATTATTTTCCATTATCTGTATGAAGAGAGCCAATATGTGATTGTGCATCATTTTGAATCCATGCATGAAAGTTTCTGAAAGTTTCAAAAGCTTCCGATTTACTTTTTAACATGTATACCCAACACATTCTAGTTTAATCACCAATAAAAGTCATCATATATTTATTTCCATTTGCAGAAGGAATAGGCATAGAGCCACACAAATCAGAATGGATTAGTGCAAGCTTTCTACGTGCTCTAGAAGCAAAATCATGAAATGGTTGTTTGCTATGTTTTATGAGGATACAAGCATCACATTGCTTCAATTTCCTTGGAATAGTTGGCAAACCATAAACATTATTTCTTTTCAACAAACGATGACTGTCATAATTAAGATGTCCAAATCTTGCATGCCAAAGAAGACTAGATGGCAATATACCTTCACTATACTAAGAACTGTATGCAAAGTTTTGTGCCCAAGCAAATATTCCATGTAGCTTTAGTAGTCTTTCATTCTCTATTCCAGTGATGACAACTATGTTGTCTAATTGCTTTCCTTATCTCTACTTTGCCATGAATCATATGGGTGGAGTGTCCTTGTTGGTGAATTGAATAAGGGCCAGCTAGTTTCTCCACAGTTCTGGAAGGTAGAGTACATCATGTAAAAGAAAGTCAGGAAATCCAAGCAGTTTAAGCCTAATGGTGCCATGTCTAGATGGCTTGAGGCTTGACTTGTCTACGAAGTATATTGCTCCATCCACATTGTCACTAAAGTCTTCAAATTCTTTCCAAAAGGTTATATGGCAGGTTGCACCTATATCAAGCAACCATGCATCTTTCCAAGAAGTAAATGAAGTATGAAACAGATCTTCAGTTACTACAATATTGCAATGGGCAACAATATAATGAGCAAATTCAAGTGCTTTACCTTTCGCTAGATCTAGTGTTTTACCTTTGCCTTCTTTGTGTTCTTGCTTGATCCTTTCCCAAGGGATTTTGCATGTGGATGAATCATGTCAATCTATATTACAACAGATACAATGGAGGTCAGATTTTTCTCCTTGAAGATGTTTACCCCTGCTTCTACCACCTCTTCCTCTAGAAGAATATTGTGACTAATTCTTCTCTTTCAGTGGAAGGCAAACCGCTTCTTTAGGGTACTGAGAAGAAATCTTCCTCTTCCCAAAAGCCTTCTCCTGTCATCCAAACTTCTCCATGAGAGTGTCAAAAGTAATGTCCTTGAGTTGGGCACTAACTTGTAAGGATTCAAGATAGTGAGAGCAGTGTTGCAAGAATCGACCCCCCCCCTCGGTTCAAGAGGCGAATTTATGTCCCAGGGAGATCCTCTGGCGGAACCACGATTTTGAAAATTGGAACTACAATTCTTCCTTTTTTTCACAATTCCTAGGAAAAAGGAACTGCGACGATCCGTCAACTCGAACCACAATTCTTTGGTTCAAGGTCAATTTTGAGATAGTTCTAGACGATTCCATGGGAAAAGCTTTTTTTGGTACTAAACTAAGATTAGACTTGGGGTTCAATTGAGTTAATTATGAGTTAGGGAAAAGAAAGGATGAAGTTAAAAGGCATTTCGCCCCTCTTTTCCTCATTCTTACATCTTTGGAGAGCTTGGAGAAAAGAGTTTGGTGAAGAGAGCACTGGAAAAGCAACTACGTTCAGTCTTGATATCAATTTGTATTTTATGTAAATGATGAAAAAGAATTGTATTTTTTCAAGCATGGGTTTCATGCTCAAGTCTAGGTTAAGCATGTTCTTCATGCTTCTAGGGATTGTTGAGTCAAGAAGAATATTTGTCATACATTAAAGTCCCATTTGGACTCTTTGTAACAAATGAAAAATATTATTTTTTGTGTCATTTTGACCTCCTACACCAAGTAGGCCCCGCCATGATAAGTCGGTTCTGTCGAGGCACCTTTTCGCTCTACTAAATGACTATATATAAGGAAGATTGCGTCCTCATTTGATGACATGACAAGGAAGTCCAATCTATGCATAAGATAAGAAGGAAATCAGAGTGAATCCGAGGGAAGAAGAGAAGCTTAAGGAAGAAAAAGAAAGCGTGGATTTCTGAACTGTTTTGCTCATGCGTGAAAGTATGCTAGGGTTTATGTGCGAGTTGTAGAGCTAATGATTGCAGGTCTAAATTGCAGACTTGAAGTAGAGGGTCAAAACTTTAAATTGAAGCAGAATTTGTAAGTTTTGACCATCATTGACTTGATTGAAGAAGACTTTTGAAGGGCTGACTTGGTGATTGGAGGAGGTTTCGTCTTTGGGTCTTGAAGGTCTCATTTCGATTTGATTCAATAAGAAGAGGATTGTTCGGGTGTTCCCCAATTGTGGGGTTTTGCCCTAGCTTGGAGCATATATACTGTGTTCTTTGTGTCCTTGTGATCTTCTAAGGAGCCGGATTCGACCTTAACCCTCTACATGTCCCGAATCGGGCGAATCAGACACGATTCGGTGGGACATGTGTCCTTCAATTGTGTTCGTCATGTCCTGATTATGGGACACATGTCTCCTTGATTGGCGTGTCGCGTGGCCCATAAAGGGCGGTTTTGTGCCATTTCACCCTCACTTTTCACTGTCTCACTTGCTATGGGTGTCTGGGAGCAAATAGCAAAGGGTTTGTGAGCATTTTGGAGGCGATTCAAGTAACAGGTAAGTGCATTTTGTTTATATTTTTTTTTCATTTTTATTATAGCAATTTGCATATGCATTTTTTTTACAAGTTCGTGCATTTTTTCTTTATTTTTTTACAACATTCATGGCTAAATCAAGGGCAGCAGGGAAGGGGCAAAGGAAGGGGAAGAATGTCCCCATTGGAGATGTCCCTCCCATTCAAATTTCATCAAGGTCTACAAGTGGTCCCTCTATTGGAAGTGGGGCTGCAACAACAACTTCAAATGTTGAGAGAAGATAGCAGGCTCAAGATAACAAATATCCCTTATGGAAGTATGTCACAAGAGAGCAAAAGTCAAGCAACATGTTGAAGGAAAGAGGCAATGTTGCTTGGAAATGCAATTATTACAACAATCATTTCATGAGCACATATTACCGTGTGAAATCTCATTTGTTGGCTTTACCAGGTTGTGGAATTGCAGCATGTACATAGGTGTCATTAGCTAAGAGGAAAGAAATGGAAAAAGAGGCCAATGTTGGAATGGCAAAGGTGGTTCCAACATCTAAAAAAACAAAGATGATGATCCCCTTCCATTCTTGAGGAAAAGCAGCAACAAATTTCCATTTGAGAGTTTTGGTGGGGAACATGCAGCAAAAAATACGTTGTGGCAATTGGTCCAATGGACAAGATTTTTCAGAAAGAGAAATAGGAAGAGCTTGATCTCACCATTGCATTATTTTTTTTATCAGAACTTCATATCCTTTAATGTTGCACGCTCACCTTTATTTATTGAGATGTGTCGAGCTCTAAGTCAAGGGGCTCCATCAGGTTATGTGCCTCCTGGGTCAGAGAAGCTTAGAACCACATTGTTGACTAAGGCAAAGAAAGAGGTGGACAAAATGCTTGAGCTTATTCAATCAACATGGCCAATATATGGGGTTAGTATTGTTTCTGATGGATGGACAGATCTAGCACGACACCCACTCATCAACTTCATGGTGTCTTCCTTGAGTGGTCCAGTTTTCTTGAAATCAGTGGATGCACTTGGACAATACAAGGATGCACAATATATTGGTGAGTTGTTCATTAAAGTTATTGAAGATGTAGGTGTTAATTCTTGTGTGCAAATCATTACAGATAATGCACGTATTTGCAAGGTTGTTGGCATGATTGTGGAAGCTAAATATCCACAAGTATTTGGACATCTTGCATTGTCCGTTCCTTGAATTTAGCACTTAAATCTATTGTTTTTATGTGCTTTGGATTGGAGTATTATTGAGGATGCACGGCATATCCGCAACTTTGTACAAAATCATACAAATGCCCTCAGAATCTACAAGGAGTAAACCAATCAATCATTGTTGAAGATTGCAGATACACGGTTTGCCAAGGAGTAAACCAACCAATTCATCATGTTGAAGAGGTTGAGGGAGGTCAAGACCGCTCTTGGGGCCACAGTTATTTCAGAGTTTTGCTCTTTTTGAAGAAAGACGGATCAAGCAGCCTCAAAAAAGTGAAGGACACACTGTTAAATGATGCTTGGTGGGAGAGGGTAGATCTACTTATTAAGATCATGGACCCTATTATTTCTTTGCTATGATTTGCAGATATAGACCAACCCATCTTAGGAGAGGTTTATGAGGGATGGGATTCCATGATTGAGTCTATAAGGAGCATTTTTTTACAAAGTGAGTGTCCCGAGTATGAGACATCATCAGAGGCCTTCTTCATCTTCACCACCATATAGGATATTCTTGTCAGCAAATGGGACAAGAATCACACACCTTTCCATTGTTTGGCTCACTCATTGAACCCAAAATACTATATCCATGAATGGTTGAATAGTGGACCTTTCCACAAATTCCCTCGTCACATGGATGGTGAAATTTCACAAGGGAGGAAGGATGCATTAAGGCGTATTTTTTAGGATAGAGCATCCTTTAATGAGGTGGAGGATGCCTTTACAGAGTTTTCCATTGGCACTGATCGATTTGCAGGATATGATGTGATTAGAGACAACAGGGCTAAGAAGCCCTATTCTTAGTGGGCAACTCATGGGGCAACAAGCCCTCCTCTACAACGATTAGCCATGAGGCTCATCTCTCAGCTGACTTCATCCTCTTGTTGCAATAGGAATTGGAGCACATATGGCAATTTGTATAGTGTCAAGAAGAGCAGGTTTGAGCAGTCCAGGGCAAAGACAATGGTGTATGTGCACACCAACCTTCGTCTTATTTACAAGCAGAGGGATGAATGGTTTAAGGGAAAAACAAAGATGTGGGATGTCTTTCTTGATGATATGGGTTTGGACAGCAATGTTGAGTTGGCATTGACCAACTTGGATCTTAATGAGCTAGTGCTAGAGCCTGTCACTTTTGATGATGGTGATATTGTAGAGGGGTCATCCTCCACACCAGCAAATGCAAAGATGACACTGGATACAGAGGAGGAGGATGCAGCAGAGGATAGTAGTGGTGACCATCATGAGACAGTGATGTTGATTTTGATGATGATGATTGATGACTCATGAGCTACCTACTGCCTTCAGGCTTGTAGTTGTTTTGTATTTTCTATTTCTATTTTCCATTGGCATTGCTACTACCTATGTAACACATTTTGATTTTGATGACTTAATGAGAAAACTGCAGTACCTTGTCTTTCTCCTATTGGATCATTGATGAATATGTCACAATTGTATTTGTAATGTTACTTTGTAAAACTTACATCTAGATGAAGATCTATGTCTGAATCAATGAATTTGTATCATGAATGAGAACTTGTGTAAGATATATCTAATTTTTATAATATATATATATATAATAAAATAATATATAATGTGTCTTGTTCCGGGGGGTCAACGTGCCCGTGTCGGACACTTGAATCCACGTGTCTTTCGTGTCTCGTGTCCCCGTGTCAGGTGACTTAGGTGATCTTCATGTTTTGGTACTTGATTAAGGAAGAAGTAAAACTAAGTAATAAAAAGCCAACAAATATCACAAGTAATTATCAAGTAAGGAGAATCAATCTTAATCTACAAACACGTTAATTTTCCAACATGGTATCAAAGCTAAGATGAAGAAGAAGGCAGCTTGAAGATCACTCTTGTTGGCATAGTTGATACCTCTACAATAAGTTTCTTCATCAAAAGCTCTTCGTTTTGACTTCCAATTTAATGCAAACTAATATGGGTAAGAAAGCAAGTTTTACCGTGGAATGGTACCTATGATGTTGGGCACAAAACAAGATCTGAATTCAAGTGATACAAGCATTCCGAGTAAGGTCAAATTTCTAAAGCATCAAGGACTGTAACAAGATATGTAAGGTCTATGAAGTCACAAGGCATGTGAAGTCACTACAATTATGTTATAATATAAATGATGCAATATTTTGAGTGGATGCAAGTAACCTATTAATCTGGGTTACTGAGGAGGCTCCCCTGTCTTAATTCAAAGCTCTATGTAAGTAAAAACTATGATCCAAGTATAATGGTATGTTGTTGACCACAAGGCAAGATACATATTTTGTAAAACACTCTTTCATGATGACATGAAGGCACGACAATATGATCTGATTTCTCTTCTCTATCCATGATCTGAGTTAAGACTTTGAGGTATGTCATCTCTGGCAGTAATACAAGACACAAATGATAGTTATCTGAGTTAATTCTAAGGGGTTTGTCCAAGATGATTTTGTGCTATATAGATACTACAATAATGACAAGAATACACTTAGATATGCAGAAAGCCATATAGTCTTGGACAATGATATATTTGAAAGATTGACACTGATCCAAATTCATCATGTTTATCTCCCATTTGACAAAATATTTGATGTCAGGTTGTCAGTAAAATGATACAAGCTATGAAGTCGTTCTATGATTCAAAGAGGGCATAACATGACAGTAGTACGAGCTACACCATTGATGTGTGACATATCCTCCAAGGTTTGGCAGTGATACGAATTCTCTTTAAGACTCTCAAGAAGACCGAGAAGATGTAAGAAGAAGTTGAAATGTAGTCCATGTGAAGGAGGGCATAATCTGGTCCATTCTAATGCAATTTTTCTACAAGACTTTTGTCAAGAAGGATCAAGTTCTCAAGGAGTAAGTTGGGTTTTGTATTTTGAAATCTAGTCATGCTCATGGAGGACTTGTTCTTGCAATGAAGTAACCATGTTTGAGAGAAAGGGAACATCTTGATCAAGGAATTTCGTAGAGATGTAGTCTGTATGGAGGCCGAGTAGGGCTATAAGAAGAAAACGTTCACAGGTGTGTATTTCTCAAGTGAAAGTTGAGTGAAGGAAGGCCACTTTCCTCAGGTCAAAAAAGAAGAAACATGACGTTGGTTCATTGCAGGACAAGGGAGACTAGATGATCAAGTTAGAAGGCAACTCTGGGCACGTGTTGAGGAGCAGACTCTCTGTTATAATACCAAGAATTTATGGGCCTTGTAGTGTTGATATTTGGGTAGCATCGGATGTGCTCTATATCCAAAATTTTGTGGAGGGGCTAGAACACATGAGGTCTCCAAGACCCAGAAATCGTTTGGTGAAATTCCACCCGGATTGTATTTTATTAAAATAATTAATATTTTTAATGGGTTATCTAAGTCTAAACTTAGGAAAATTAAAATATTAATGGGTATTAATGAAAATATGGATGAGAAGCTTCTAAGAGACAAGGATCAAGTCTAATTTAATCTTAGCCATTGATTAGAGATTAGATCACAGCCGTTAATTTCTCAACAAGAAAAGTATAAAGGAAGGTTCGGGGTCAGTTGAAGAATACACACAGAGATATTGAGGCAGTCGATTTTCTGAGGTGTGAAGTTCTCAGGAGGAAAATTGATTGGGGAGATCTTGCAGCTGAGGGGCAAGGATAGTTCAGGAATACTGATAGAGAAGCGGAGAGAAGCCTGTGGAGGCAACGCAATAGCCAGGAGGACTGACGATGGGACAGTCTAGGCCCACGCAGCCTTGACACAGAGACAGAAGGGCCAGCGCAGAGGAGAAAGTTGCCTTCCACGCAGAAAGTCGAAACTATCAGGGAACAGTCGGGAAAGCTGACGCATAGCCTATGGGACTGACGAAGGGCCAGTGCAGAAGTAGCCGAGGCTAGCTAGTTTTAACTTTTGCTGCCGGATCAGCCGAAATTTGTCAGGTGAAGTGAGGTAAAACTCACTCAAGTTTTCCACCATTGTATTTCTCTGTCACTGGCTTGCCGGGAGGGCAACCGACATTTGTATTCAGAACTCCTGCTTAATAATAGAAAACCCTCAAAGTTGTTCCACCGATTTTCCTGCATTGGGTTTTTCCAGGGACGTTTAGTCCAAAAATAAGTGTGTCCTTTGTGTGGTTGTCTCATTTATTTTTTTAGAACTTCATCTGTATATTGGTGTAGGTTGCAGTGTATTTGCATTAATATTTTCTAGATAATTCTGAAAATAATTGGTTAAAATGAAGAACACAAGTAGGTAATGCAAATCAGTTTACTGCAGTACGATTTCTGACTTGTTAAATTCAGAAATTTTCACATGGTATCGGAGCAATTGCAGATCAAGGAGGACTAAAGCCATCAGCGAAAGGACAAAGGCAAAATCTGTGCGTGAAGACAGTTGTCCCGAGAGACAGCAAAGTTTCAGGCCAAGAGAGCAGAGGAGGGGTGACACAGTCACCAAGGGAGGCTCACGTAGAGCCTGCGTCAGCCTTATTGGGTGACGTTGTTGCTGTAGAGGGCAGCGCAATGGTTTCTGGGTCAGCGCAAAGACTGTTGAGTCTCGGTTTTCTAATTGTTGGGGGTGTAGCGCAGATTTTATCTAGAGTTGCTTGTACGGTGCCGATTCTGTTAGTGCAGAACAATACCTGGTGAGGCAGAAGCAAAGTAGAGGGAATCAATTCCTTAGAAGATTTCTTGCCAAGAAATCTAGATCCAATGCAAAGCAGCAGCAAAGAGATATCAGAGAGGTGTGGTTTGACACTGGTTGGCAAAAGGATTTTTGTGAAGGAAATCGAAATTCAGAAGGAGCCTGTTCCTTAGAGGATTTCTAGCGCCAAAGAAATCCATATCCGAGTTTTGCTAGGGCAGTAGCAAAAGAGGGAGAAGAGAACTAGTTCAACATTTTTTGGCAGAGATGGCAGCCACATCTCTAGGAGGGAGGTGGGTTGATTTAGAGTTGTAGTTTGAAAGAGCTACAGAAGGATAGGATCCTTGAGGTACCCAAACTCCTAGATCACATATGGCTACAGGAGCCCTTAATGATAGTAGCAGAATGACGAGAGTCAGTTGGTGCAAGAGATGATGGAGCAACAATGGTAGAGCTAGAGTGCCAAAGTCTGAAGCAATGTAGTGGAGTGTTGCAACAGTGCGAAAGGCACAAAGAAAATACAACAGCAGCGCAATAGCATCAGAGGATCAGCACAAACTAGCAGAAGAGGTAGCTTCAGCGTCAAGGGGCATCCAGACTGACCAGCATGTCAGTTTTTTTTAGGTGGCTTTTCAGTTGCTTACTTCTCAGCAACTGAGTTGTAGTGCAATAGTTAGCAGTGGCAATGCTATGGGCAACATGATGCAGCATATTGAGAGGGAGTTGCAGTACAAATGCAACAATGACAGTGGCAGTGTCATGGGCAGCAGTACAGATTGCAGCAGCGTAGTGGATGAGGGCAGTAGGTTGAGCATCAACAGCACAGAGGACCGATGTCGTGGATCAGTGTGATACTTCTGCTGGGAGGTATTGCTAGAGCACATTCCTCGTAAGAGGGAGTGTTGATTTTTGGGTAGCATCAGATGTGCTCTAACTCCAAAATTTTGTGGAGGGGCTAGAACACATGAGATCTCTAAGACTCGAAAATTGTTAGGTGAAATTCCACCCAGATTGTATTTTATTAAAATAATTAATATTTTTAATGGGGTTTCTAAGTCTAAACTTAGGAAAATTAAAATATTAATGGGTATTAATGAAAATATGGGTGAGAAGCTTCTAAGACGAGGATCAAGTCTAATTTCTTAGTCGTTGATTAGAGATTAGATCACGGTCATTGATTTCTCAACTAAAAAAGTATAAAATAAGGTTTGGGGTCAGTTAGAGAATACACACATAGAGATTGAGAAAATCGATTTTCTGAGGTGAGAAGTTCTCAAGAGGAAAATCGATTGGGGAGATCTTGCAGCTGAGGGGTAGGGATAGTTCAGGAATACTGACAGAGAGGCGGAGAGAAGCTTGTGGAGGCAGCGCAGTAGCTAGAAGGACTGATGTTGGGCAAGTCTGGGCCCACACAACCTTGACGCAGAGCCAGAAGGGCCAGCACAAAGGAGAAAGTTACCTTCCACGCAGAAAGTCGGAACTGTGGGGGAACTATTGGAACAGCCGAGAAAGCTGACGCAGTGGGCAAAAGAACTGACACAAAGCCTGTGGGCTGACGTAGGCTAGCCAGTTTTCCTGTTGGATCAACTAGAATTTGCCTGGTGAAGTGAGGTAAAACTCACTCAGGTTTTCCGCCATTGTATTTCTCTGTCAGTGGTTTGTCGAGAGGGCAACTAGCATTTGTATTCAGAACTACTTCTTAATAATAGAAAACCCTCAGAGTTGTTGCACCGGTTTTCCTGCATTGGGTTTTTCCAAAGATGTTTAGTCCAAAAATAAGTGTGTCCTTTGTGTGATAGTCTCATTTATTTTTCAGAACTTGATCTGTTTGGTGTAGGCTGCAGTGTATTTGCATTAATATTTTCTAAATAATTCTGAAAATAACTTGTTAAAATGAAGAACACAAGTAGGTAATGCAAATCACTTTACTGCAGTAGGATTTCTGACTTGTTAGATTCAGAAAATTTCACATGTAGGAAGGCTATAAGGCTTATTTAGGAGGGTCGAAATGCCTAGCAGAATGCTAGTGCAAGGGTGCATCCTCCAGAAGCAATTACACATGAGATCAGGATCCAAGGAGAAGATCATTGCTAGTTTGTGGCTACCCAAGACTAGGCTCAGATCTAAAGTAGTTTGGAGGCCTTGCAGGATGCTTTCAAGGAAAAACTAATGCAAAGTGACATGGTTTATTGGTTATGTTCTAAAGTAATGAGGATTGAAGTATCGAACCCTATTTAGGGTAGTTTCCTAGCATGTACAGTCCCTAAAGTCTATGATCTCAATTTGCGTAAAATGGAAAGGTTGAGCTTCTTCAATAAAATACTATCTTTGCAACAAGATCACCAATCTAGAAATAGAAAGCGTGAGGGTTTGTATGGAAATATGGACGCATTATGAAGCAAAAAGATGAGTAGAAGCAGGTATGTTGTGCACTGTCATGAAGAGGAAAGAAAAGATTAGTTCAAGATCTAAACAACAGTGGTTTGTACCCTTGTTGAGGATTCCTTCCATGGTACGTACAACTTAAGGGTATGCCCTATACACAGTATTGTTATCACTTAAGGATGAAGAGAAGTCGACCTACAATTTTAAGGAGAGAAATATCCTCAAAGAATGAGAAGATGGGCAGCGAAGATGGGCTTGTATAACAAAGCTAAAAAGGCAAACTGATGGAGAAGATTGGAAGTTTGCTCATAGCTAATGAGCAACAGTGTTATGAGGAGCCTAGATCAGTCAAAGTATTAACTGTAAAAGGGCAAATCCTTTAGCCCTAGATTTGTGGTTTGAGGGTCAAACCACTAGTGTGAGGGAAAATTTATTTGATTTTATGGATCTATGTTGATTGATAGACACTGATTGGAAAGGTCAGCCAAGTTATGTTCAAGATTGACTGAACAATAGATTGGCTACACTTGTACTATGATAATTAGTCAATTGAAGGAACTATATGATGGACTATCTTCAAGGCAGAAAGCAGTGTAAGTGCAAGAAGTAATGTTGGACACAATTCAAGATGCAGTAGGTGAAACCCTAAGGAGAATGGTGGATTGTATAAGCATCTTGGACGGACATTCTTGAGACCTCCATCTTGGACTTTGATGGATTAGGATGGAGATTCTAAGTCAAGCACATAGACTTAGATAAAGAATGGTCTGGTAGACAGGCATTTCCTTGCAGGTAATGGTCCGATGGAGGTCATACTCTAGGTATCCTAGGTGGAGTATGTACCTCGGTGAGGCGATGTGTACCATGAAATGCCTCCCATCATTGTGCTCTGATCTTGTGGAGAGATAGAGTTTACTTATCAAGGCCTTGGTAATGTGACAATGTTGGCTATGATGATACTATCATCATTGATGCTTATCAATTTGGATCCCTTCTTATGTGAATATTTTAACTTGAGATAAACCTGTTAAGTCATTGTGAATACCTCCCTAATTAAGGGGGAGTGTTGCAAAAGTAACTAGGTTCGGTGATCATATCAATTTGTATTTTATGTAAATGAAGAAAAAGAATTTTATTTGTTCAAGCATGGGTTTCATGCTCAAGTCTAGGTTAAGCATGTTCTTCATGCTTCTAGGGATTGTTGAGTCAAGAAGAATATTTGTCATATATTAAAGTCCCATTTGGACTGTTTGTAATAAAAGAAAAATATTAATTTGTGTCATTTTGTCCTCCTACACCAAGTCGACACTGCCATGATAAGTCAGTTTTCTTGAGGCAAATTTTCGCTCTCCTGAATAACTATATATAAGAAAGACTTCGTCTTCTTTTTGATGACATGACAAGGAAGTTCAATCTGTGTGTTGACCACTCAAGTGTCAACTAGATGATTATCAAAGACCCCATATGCAAAGTACATTTTTCATGGTCAAAGCAGTCAGAAGTCTAGAAGATCATCATCTTCTTTTAGAAGATTGTCAGAATTATGTAATCCAAATTCTGTAGCCCTATGGTGTCATTGTAAAAATGTTTTATTATGATGAAGTTGAGCCATGTAACACACTTAGGTAGGCTAATGATTTTTGCTAGAGAGTTTCACTCTAGGGAGTTTTTTTCCTAAGCTAATTATTTATGTTTTCTAAACATCAAATAATTGGTTATGCTTTTTAACCCCACATACCCTAAAGCTAGAGTGGGGCTTGATGGTGAAGTATTAAGTGCGTCCTAGCGTATAAGTCGATGTAATATGCCATACTAGATCATGTCTAAAGTCTCACAGAATTTGTTTGTGTCTAAGTGTCTATTTTAATTATCAAAATTTCCCACTAGTCAGGATTTTAATAATTATTTTGATGTGAATTGTAAAATTTAATGTCTATAGAAGTTGAAGGCGGTATGAGTAATCAAAATTACCTCAACACCTCATATTTCTATCTAGACATACTTTGAGGGTTGAAAAATATGTCTATGCCCTCATTTTATTATTTTCATTTTCCGGCAAAAAATGGCAAATAATTAGCCGAAAATTGGTCAGAAAATTAAAATGAGAGAAAGATAAAATTCTCTCCAAGTGAAAAATAATTAAAAAAGGTTGTGGACTTTACAAGGAAGGAATCAAGGAAAACGTTAAGGAATCTCCACGATTTAAACAAGGAAAAATCCCACAAAAATTCGTTGGTCCACAAAAGGAATTATTCTCCAAGAAAATCGATTTTTTAACGAGACGGTCCAAGTTGGTTAAGTTGAATGAGAAGATTTCAAGAAGAAAAATTGGAAAAAATATTTTTTTGACCAGGATCAAATTTTTTGGTCAATCCAACTCCATCATCAAGGGAAATCGAAATCAATCAAGGGACGAGATTAATCTAGCATGGATCGAGCTTTCAACTAGTTTTTTTCTCCTAGGATCAAGTCAAATTTGTGCAATTCTTTGGACCTAGCAATTTTCACTTGGATAAGGGTCTAAATCTCTCATTTTTTCTATAAATTGAGTTTTAAGCTCCTCATTGTAACGTCTCAGATCATTGTAATCGAGCTCTTGGCTGAGGAAGCTCCATATTTTTTTAATAATATAACGAAGTCTCTAGAGTTAATTCATGGTAGTTTTCCTCTTCAACTCTCTATGGTAAAAAAAATGAATGTGTTCTTAATGCTCTACTAGTAAAAATATAAATTTGTTCTTACACTAGCCATTTGTGGATTTACTATTTGCACAAATATCTTGCATTAGTTCTTGAATTTAAAGAAGCACTTTGAATTAATCGATCTAGTAGGTATCTCTAGATCTTTTGATTCATTGTGCTATCTAATTCCTTGTGACCTAACCAATTTCATCTTAAGTGTGTAGATGTTTTATTGACTGCTATTAATTGTTATTTATTTTTGCCTTTATGGATTTATTAGTGTATAAATATCTTGCACTAGTATTTGGACTTGGACAAATACTTTAGATTTGGGAAGATATAGTGGGTTTTAGATTAAACCCCTAGACCTCCCTCTTATTGTACTATCCAATCCCATTTAGATCTAACAATCATTTTTTGAAAGTGTGTAGAAACCATCTTGTGATTCAGATCTTGAGCACATGGGGACGTTCTCAGTTGAACTAACCAACAACTCAAGCAATAGAAGTTGAAGACCCTGCTTTGGTTACCACAAAAGACTTATCTAACGAATTTTGCAGGGGTTTCTTGGTCATAGATCGTGAAAATTATTTATGTCTAATCTATTTTCTCAACTATTGTGCTTTTATTGAATAGATCTGGCTAAACTAGAGCTTATTTCTATTGATCAAGGAGCGGAGTTGCACTCATACTGCTTAGATCTAGTAGATCTGTAAATTTGTAAATAATTTTTGTATATATCTACGACTAACCCTTTGAATATAATTTTGTTCATCTTGTAGATCTTGTATATATTTTTGGATTATCTATTTCTTCCCTTGCAGATTTGAAGACAAAGGTTTGGATTTCTTGATAACATTGTTTTGCAAGTGGAGGGATTGAAGAGAAATCGAATTTTTTTTAATAAAAAGGCCTAACCCTCTCCTCCTCTAGACTGCTAGGGTTTCTAGCATTTAAATTTAATTTTGGGAAGCCCTTTATCTGTTTGGAGTGTATCTTCAAGCCGCGTGCATTTTTGGGCTCTCCTTTGCATCTAAATCAAAATTTTAAAAGGGTTTTCATTTTAAAATAAATTTTATAAAATATTTCTCTCAAACCGATTTCAAAAAAAAAATCTCACCTAGGGTTCCAACGACTTTTGCAGACCTAAAATATAATTTTGAGGGCATTGCAAGCATAAGAGGCTTTATCCTTCACTTGGTGTTAAAGTGATTAACCCTTGGATTATTTTTTGCAAAGATACGACGATTTTTTTTAAGGGGATTTTTCATTAAAATTTTGCAGAGAACCATTTGTTTGAGGCTCAGATTTAATTTCTAAATTTTTCTTTAGGGAAGCCGCAAGCATTTGGGCCCATTTTTTCCTTAAGCCGAGAGCCCAAAGAAGTTGTTCTCTTCACTAGTCATGAGCTATTAAGGCTCATTTTCTTCCTTGTCGTGAGCAAAAGGAAAAGGATTTTCATAGAATTTTTGTGGAATTCATTTCAAAGGAGTCACAGGCATTTTTCTCCTTGGTTGCGAGCCCTAAAGGGTTGATCTCATTCTCTGCTACAAAAGCCCTCTTGGTTTGGACACTGGCACCTTGAACGAATCCAAGCGAAATTTTGGAAGTCGTCTTCATATTTTGAGCCTACACAAAAATTCTTTTGACATCCAACAATTTGAGTGAAACCCCTTTGCAACAAAAGCGAATAATTTTTGTGAAAGGGAACCGATTAAGTTTGAAATTTAACATTTAATTTCTTTCTAGTGGTAGGGTTTTTCCCTTAATCTTTTGCATATTGAGCTTTGATGTCATTTCTTTTTTAAAGCAAATTCAGCTTTTGGAGAAAAAATTCATATTAAAATCTTTGTAAAAGCACTATAGAAAACTTTCTTCTATTGGTATCTTGAGGAGGGGTATTAAAAAACCCACTTTGTAGATCCTCCTTGAGATTTATTTTAAAATCCTCTTTTCTTGTCTAAGAGGGTTTTCTCTTTGTAATACACTAATAAAATATTTTTCCTTAGGGGAGCTTGGGATTTATTCCCATGGTATCATACCTCCTTATTTAAAAGGGAGGATTTCTTGTGGTAGTGATTAACTTAGTTTAATTTTCTCTCATTGATAGTTTAGTCTGTAGATCTAATTTCTAATATGTCCCTTGCATTCATTAGATTGTAGATATAATCCATTGAATTGCTAACTTGGTCATTGCTAGATCTTAACTTCATCTAATTGCTATTATGATCTCATTGGCTATTTAATCTAGTTGCATTTGAGTAACTCTTGTCTTAAATTCACTTGTATCTTAGATTTGAGTAGTCTCTTTAATTTTTGTATTCCTTTAATTACATCTAATTAGCAATCTCATTTGCCATTATTTACTTGTGCTTCATTGTATAATTCTCACTTGCTTTATGTTAAGAATTCAATAGGGCAATGATTATGATTAATTCTCTTTACTTGATAACTGTTGTGATTCCTTTTTACTTATTGGATTTGTTCCTTATTATTTTATGTGTGAAGCGTCAAACAGCTAACAAAACAAGAAGAACAATGACACAGTATATAGGCTACAAGTCAGGGCCAAAACCTCTCCTCTTGAGAGGAAAACCCTTAAATCTCTTCTCTTCCTTATAGATTCTTCAATTAATGAATTCCATGACCTTAAGACTGAGACCAATAACCTCCAAGACCAAGACCAAACTCTTCAAATGATATGCCAACTTCGATCTCGTCAAACCCAGTCAAATCTCTTCCAGTAGCACCTTTCTCGAATTCCTGCTGCAAGATTTTCGGCCTCCTACTACATATCTGAAATTTCAACCTCCCTGCAACTATTGCTGCCACATGTGGGAACTTTGATCATCTTCTCGAGCCCTCCTTTGACCTTCGCTTACCTTTCCCTGACTTCTGGAGCTTGAGAGTGACCCCTGGTGACCTTCGCTTGACTCTTTGCCTCTATTTCTCCAAGATCGAACTTGTAGATGGATACCCTAGGTCTGCTGCAGAAACCCTCGTACTCTTTAGCACGTGTGAGAGAAAGATAGCCCAAACACAAGTCTCCTTCGTCTTCCTTCCTCTTCCTTCAGTAGAATGGGGGGTGAGTGAGTGTGCTTCAAGGAGGCCGAGTTCGCTTCTATCTGTAGGCTCTTCAAGGGTGGACGTGGCTCTTTCTTTAGGCCGACTTGCCAGCGGCCAAGCCAACATGGTCTTGGAGGCTATTTTGATACTTTTAAAGACAACTTGGGGTCTTCAACTTATGACAATGACTCTTTTGACTACTTGACCTAGGACAAACACTAGAAGCACTCAATGGGTGCTTGACCTATAAGATAAAAGACCTTGAGAATGAAACCCATGCTCCAAAATAATAATAATTTTCTTTCATTTCATAATTTACAAGAATCAAAAATACATTTCATACTTATGAAGACCCAACCCAGTAACACGTTTTTCAACATTCCTTCTTAACTAGGGAGGTATTCATAAGAGGTACATGGACATTCTCAATCTAAAGAGATCTCATAAGAAGAGTCGGATTGGTAACCCATCAGTCTAGCATCATATCAACCAGCATTATCATATAGCAAGGCCTTGACTAACAACTCTATCTATCCACAAGATCAGAGCACAATGCTGGCGAGACCAATGATTTACAGACACCATCATCATTGTCTCTCAAGGTACACACTGCACTCAAATGTTCACCGAGTATGACCTTCTTTGGACTATTCTTGTCTTGGAATAGCTAGTCCTCAAAGAATATCGATCCATGACTACTCTTATCTTGGATGCCCTACATCATCCTCAAAGAGTATCAGATGCCAGATGGTTACCCAATCCTCCATTTTGTCTTCCCAAGTGAAGATAAGAATGATGTGCCTATCTCTCCCTCTTAACTAGGGAGGACATACCAACCAAGCCAAGCTTGTCTCTCAAGTACACAGACTTCTTGTTAGGAAGAGTTTTCATCAATATGTCCGCTACCTGCTCGTTAGTGGAGATATACAGTAGTTGCAGCACACCATTTTGTACTAGCTCTAGAATATAGTGATACTTGTTGTTTATATGCTTTGTCTTTCCATGAAATATTGGGTCCTCAGACAATCGTATACAATTGGTGTTGTCACAATGTATCACTGTAGGGTCCATCGATCCTTCGAATAGGTCGGATAGTAGCTTCCTTCACCAGACCGCTTCTCTGCTTACTTCACAGGCTGCAACATACTCAGCCTCAGCACTACTCAAAGCAACTGTGTCTTGCTTTCTGCTCATCCATGAGATCATAGAGGATCCCAAGCTTAAACATGCTCACGTAGTGCTTCTTTCATCTTGCTTGTTGCCTCCCCAGTCGGAATCTGTATATCCAATCAGGTGGACATCATTCCTCCTATCATATTTCAGGCAGTAGTGGATAGTTCCTCGTAGATATCTCAATATATGTTTTGTTGTTGTCCAATGATCATGCTTTTGCTCCACTTGGAAGTGACTGAGAATGTTCACTACAAAACATATGTCTAGTTGAGTGTTCACCAAGTACATTAGTGAGCCAATCAGTTGTCTATACTTGGAAGGATCCACAGGGCCCAATTTGAAACTCCTTAGTCTCTTCAAGTTTGTGATCAACGGAGTAGTCATAGGTTTGCAGTCCATCATGTCAAACCTCTTCAACATCTTGATCTTCTACTTTCCTTGACCCAAATAAACTTCGTCAGGTCCTTGCCATACTTCCAGTCCCAAATAGTAATGCATCAACCCTAGATCCTTCATGTCAAATTATGCTACTAGTTGCTTCTTACATTCTTCAATTCGACCTTCTACACCTATCAAGAGAAGATCATCTACATACAAAAGAATGATTACAAGTTCTCCATCTACAATCTTGATATAAAGGTTCGGATCAGCGGAACTTTTTGTGAAGCCTATTCTTTCTAGGTATGCATCCATTCTCTCATACCATGTCCTTGGTGCTTGCTTGAGGCCATATAATGCTTTCTTCAATCTGCAAACATATGCCTTCCTGTATTTGCTTCAAATCCCAAGGGTTTCTCTATATAGACTTCTTCATCTATTGTGCCATTCAAAAACGCAGCCTTGACATCCATTTGGTGGATGCTCCATCCCATCGATGTTGCCAGAGAGACTTGTTGGCCACTACATCTCAACGATCCATAGCAGTACACCCCTTTTTTCGCAAAAGGGATAGCGCCTGATCGATGTGTCTGTGTCATCCAGTTATCATCATCAGCCTGATCATCATGTTATAATGTAAACCCATTCTGCATGTATATGATGTAAATAATTTTAGCACAACCATGTCATGTATGTAACAACCTAGGTAAAACTACATTTCTAGTGACCATCTCCAGTGTGGGAGGTTTTTTGTCTCACCAATCCATTCTCGGATGGTCGGCAGAGTTTTCCCCTCCAGTCTTACCCCAAAGTTGGAATGGATTTTATCGCTAGGATCTTCGGCGAGTCCTAGTGTTCTAGATCGAGTCTATGTAAAAGTGATTGGGAATAATCCTAACTATTTGGTTAGGTTATTTTATTACAAATTGCTTGGTCTGATAGATTATATTTGCATCGCATAAATGGGTAGTCTGTGAGGGTCTATTACAAATGGGTTTTCCCCCTTGTGATGTAAAAAAAACAAAATTCATTATGTAAAGTGTCTTGAGGGTTGCAAAAACAATTTATCCCTTCATAGGTTAATTAATTAAATTTTCTGGCCCAAAATCAATTAAAATCCTAAGCAAAAAATTTAATTAATTCTAGGTCCTAGGTAAATTTAAATTCTCCAAAGGCAAAATTCATTGGTCCTAAAAAATTAAATTTTAAAAAGTCCTGGGGCTAAGGTAAATTAATTATTTTGCTAAATTTTAAACCTTTGATCCTTGGGGGTTAAGTCAAAGTCAAATTTTTGGGGAAATTAACTCAAAAAAATTATTTTTGAGTTAATTAAAATGCATTTAATTAAAAAATTATAATTTTTCAAAATATCTAAATATTTCAACAAATGAAATTTAAAAAAAAAAAAATTAATCTTCATCAACAGTCGAGATTGCTTTGACGAGGATCACTCGAACTAGTCGTTGAAGGATTTATCTTTAAATAGGAAATCATTTGTCAATTGATCCATCTGATCCTTAAGTCATGTGCTTACCAAGAAGCTCTGGTGTAATTTTTTTCTGGATAATAAAAAAAGGTCATGGGTGTTAAGCAGCCCTTCTTCATCCCCTTCCGGCTCAGATCGATTGGATTGCAGGTTCGGTGTCAGTAGCATCGAGGAGTCTCCAAGCAAGGTTCGGGTCTCTCCTCCCTCGGTCAGCGCCAGGTTTCATTCAATGAATTGTAAGTTGGCCTGTGGACCGTGTGTTGAGGGTTTTGACGACGCTGGACAGCCCGTTGCAAACAGCGGTGATCCAATGGATGTCCCGGCAAGTCCGATCAGCGGTGCGGAGGTAAGGGCAGCGGATTCGGTAGAATTTCCGTTGATTAGCTCTCAACTTTCATCGGTCATCGTACCAGCTGGGGTTGCTGCTGGCTCATCGAATGAACAAGGCGTAGGTTCAGTTGATGGTTTGATTGTTTCAGACAGTGCGGGCGTCTCCATTGAACGTAGCAGAAGTTCTCGTGTGCTGGATGGTCGAAATATGGTTTGCTGTGGGAGCGAATCGGTGTCACGGTATGACTGTTCAGTCGTTGACGTGAAGGAAAATCAGCGCCTTAACGCTGATAGTGAATCGGTGTCACGGTATGTCAATCCAGCCGTTGACTTGAAGGATAATCAGCGCCTTAATGTTGATAGTGAGGACCGCATAGTTAATGGGGCCGTCGGATCAGATGCGCAAGGGTTATATAATGGTCAGAATTCGGGCAAAGGTTATGATAACAGTTGTCCGATGGTCAAAGCATGGAGCGATAAAGGTAAGGGTATAGATAATAACAATATAAATTTGAACTTTAATTTTAATAATAAAAAGGACCGTATGATAAATAGCGCAATCGGATTAGATAAGGAGGATTATATTAATTATCCTTACGGTGAACTTAATAAACATTATAATAATACGAGCAAAGGTTGTGGTAATAGGTATGTTAACGTTAAAGTAGGGAATTATAAGGGTATTGGTATAGATAAAATTGATGATAAGAAGATAATTGATCATAAGAATTTCTGTTATAAAAAAAGGGGTCTGGATAATTTAGTTTCAATTGAGAATAATAACCATAAGAGTAAGGTGGGAAAATTGGGTGGTTCTATAGGAGTTGCAAGTTCTTATTCTCAGGGAAATAAGGTGTTGAACCTGTCTAGTTTTTCCTTTCCCCCTGCGGTCTTTAGTCTCTTAGGAAAAGGCCTTAATTTTGCCTTAGCGCCCCGGAAAATCTCGGTTGAAGACATCATCTGTGATGTAGAATATGGCATTAAGGGCCTTCCGGACAAGATTAAAGACACTATTAGGCAGGATTGTGCCGTAGCCCTGAGGAGGGCTAAGCCTCCCCGCAGCAATATCAGCAAGGCTGAGTTTGAAGCTCTTAAGACCTTGAATAACAATCATGATGTCGTGGTCTTGAAAGCTGATAAAGGTGGGGCTGCAGTCCTCCTAGATAGGAGTGATTATAGAACTAAGATGCTCGATCATCTTTGTAACAGTGGGAGTTATAAGAAGCTTTCGAAGAATCCCCTTAAGAAGGTTTCCAGAACGGTCGCCCTTGCAATCAAGTCTTGCAATTCCACCGCTCCATTGTCCCAGAAGCTTATTGAGGGAAACCCCATCACTCCTAGGATCTATGTCCTTCCAAAGGTCCATAAGGAAGGGGTCCCCCTAAGACCCATTGTCAACACCATTGGTGGTCCGACTTACCTCTTGGCCAAGTTTCTCGCTGCAAAGTTGAGGCCCTTAGTTGGCCAGACTGAGTCCTTCGTTAAAGACTCAGCTTCCTTTATTGATGATCTGAAGAGAATTAAGCTTGAGCCCGAAGACATTCTGGTAGGTTTCGACGTGGTCTCTCTTTATACATGCATTCCCATCAATGAGGCCATGGAGGTGATCAATAAGCTCACTGACCCGGA